>NDGN011475533.1:8582-21150 GCA_002564285.1 Tympanoctomys barrerae
TTGTACCAGGCATTGGACTGAGGACCCTGTGTTTACTAGGCAAACACTTATTTTACTGAGTTATCTCCTGGGCTGCAAAAGTTGAGAAGGATTTTTTTCTTTTGGCTGGCTCAGGCTGCCTTAAGGGCAGGTCTGTAAGGCAGGTGGAGCTGGGGATGAACCCTGGCATTCTTCTCCTGACTGCATTTGCATAAGCAGGCACTTAAACAATTGAGGAATCTGGAGGCCCCCCTTGCTTTCAGTTTTGACAATGGAATGAGTAGGAGCTTGGGTGGGCTCTACTCCTCATCCTCAACGTGTTAGAGTAGTAAGAACATAGATTCCCAGACACTATAGCTTTTTACAACAGTAACAACAAAACCAAGGGAATCTTTGCCCCCATTATGTCCTAGCTATGGGATCTGGGCACATCCTGCGGCCTTTCTAAGCTCATTTCTTCATTTATAAAATGGGAGCCTGAGAATTAAGAGTGGCAAAGGCTTCTTCGGGTCAGCGGCATTGCCTTGCAGCTCTGAGTCCAGCAGATGGGTTTGCAGGCACTTTGCTAGCCAGGCTGGACTGGCTGCTCTGATTCAGAGCACGCGCGACAGAAGGAGGATGCACATAGGACAACGGGCACATGCGCTCCCAGCCGAGCCCAGTGCCTCCAAGCGCCTCTGCCATCCACGGTGCTCTTTGGCGTTTGTGGAACCATAAGCCGGTTCCCTTGGCAGTGGCCAGTGGCGAGGCTGTGCCCTGGCTTACACATGTGGACACTTGTCAGGAAAGCAGCAGGTCACCACTGAGTTCCCAGGACGGTCTGGAGCACGTCTGTGGCGCAGCACTAATTTGATATCATCTTCTCCGTGAAGTAAACATGAGGCTCTCTGAGGTCAGGTGCTTTGTGGCATGTTTTCTTTCGTAATCGTATTTGCCCTGTAATTCAGTCTCCCCAGTGCTGGTGTTGCAGGTGTGAACCACCACACCCGGTTCCATACTTTGTGTTTAACTTGTTAAATCCAATGAGAATATTATTTTTAAAGATTTACTCAATGGTGCATTTATGCAACTGACATCGCTGCTTTTGTGTCAAGCCCAGTGTGTTATGTTAGAGACATTAAAAAAGAAAAAGTAAATCAAATTTAATGCTTTCAAGGAATATCAAATTTAAGATGGAAGAAGAACAGATATCCAACTGTCTCCCAATGATGACAAACCCTACATGTGTAGCAGTGCATGATGAACCTTGCCCAAATTGGGGGAGGAGACAGATTTCTCAGATAAAATTAATTTGTTTGGATCTAGATCCTAAAAGTCACAGTAACATAAAAGCTAAAATTATACATAATGTCTATGGGCCGGGCTTCAATACTCAAGCGCCAGAAGATAATTCGGGTGCTGAGAAAAACCATAACAGTGCTTCTCAAATATCTTAGCCTTTGCCTCTTCCTGAGTCCCCAGAGAGGGTCCGTGCATGCTGCACAAGCTCGCTTGAAACAGAAATACATACCTGTACGTGGTGAGCATAGGTGAACTCTTTCTCCTTCCAAGCTTCATAGTTTATTTTAAAAAACTGGGGAAGCAGCACAAAGGTCCTTGGTGAAAGTGACTCATGCTGTCCAAAAGCAGGGAGGGTCCCCGTGCCGCTGCCAGCAGCTACCTTGGTTATAGGGAGACTCACTCAGGAATACTCTCTCTGAGTTGCTTTACACCCACCTCTTACTTTCGTTGTACAAACTATTTTTTTTGTTATTTTAATTTTTGATTAACTGCATGATAATTGTACAAAAGACAATGTTGATATGCAATATTCTGAGAGAATTCCAGAACAAAACAAATGGAGGCCCTCAGTGATAGAGCGTCCATTGTGGAGGCGGCTGCATCCTTGGCAGATAGGTTAGTGTTCCCAACTCCTTGCACAGAAACTCATTTGTTTTCCACCATCACTCTTTGAAGTGCGTATGACAATTGTTTTCATTTTACACATGAGGTAAGACAAGGAAGGAAAGTGTGCCTGCCGGGTTCACTCCCAGGGCGCATGGTTCTGCCTTCATGTGCTCTTCATCTTTACACAACCGTGTCTCATTAGAGATACAGAAAAATAGCTTACAGGCTGGGGAGATAGCTCAGCAGTCTAAGCACTGGCCTGGCAGGCTCCAGGATCTAGGTTCGACCCCCAGGACCACATGTTGTCCTGTTCCTCCCTCCGGGGCAGCCACTGAAACTGGGCATGGGGGCACATGCCCGTAATCCCAGTGCTGGGGAGGCTGAGATAAGAGGATCACTACGAATCTAAGCTGTATAGTGAGAGTCTGTACCCAATAAATAAATAAATAAATAAATAAATAAATACCTTTTAAAAAAGCTAAGAGTTCTTATTAATAACTCAAGTACCAATTTCCAACTGCAATAGTCAGTGGAAGTATACCATAGATTTTGTGCTAGAGATAATGGAGGCTACGGTTCTCAAACTTACCCAATTTTAATAACTGCTATAGCTACAGGAATACAGTGACAAGGATGGTTGCCAACAGTACACAGCTTGCCTCTACTGTAAACAGTAGCAAATTTAGCTATTCATAGGCAGCTAGCAAGAGATAGGGCCTAAGATAGAGTCAGACTGATCAACTACACATCTTCCTTTTTTTTTTTTTTCTTTCAGAACTGGGGATTGAACTCAGGCTCTTGAGCTTGCCAGGGAAGTGCATAGTCCACTGAGCCATCTCCCCAGCCCCTTCCCTTGTTATTTTAAACCTGCAGAAGCACTGTTAGGTCTCTGCTGGCCCCTCTTGGAGCCCCACTCTCTGCCTGTTCTAAAGAGATTCTGGACAAAGTGTCCCTCTGGCCACTGTCTTGGGACTGTCCCAAGTAGGAGCTTTCTTTCTTCTCCTACTTCCAAGCAATGCTACCCTAATAAGATTTTCTAAGAACACTCCCTAAGAATGCTTCCTCCTGTACAACCATGACAGCATTGTTTTCATCTTCTGTGGTAATAGGCTTGATCGCACAGTGTTAGTGGTTCTAGCAGTTCTGTTGGGAAAGACATCAGCTTTTAATGACTGATGAGAAAAACAAATCTCCAAGACCTGCACACCTGTTCTGCCTAGAAATCACAGCCTTGTGCAGCGGTGCAGCTGGAGACTTTGTGTTTCAAACCAACTCTTTGTTCAGAGCAGTGCTCCTTGCGCAAGGCCCCCATTCTGAGTTCAAGACTGAGTGTAAGTAGGGACTCCCTAGCCCGGGGCCTGGGGCTCATTCGCCGTCAGCCACAGCCTTGGCCCTTAAAGAGCACACTGATCACCTCCAATGTGTATACCAAATGCATAGCCCAGCGTCCATTCTTGCAGATTCCCATTTCCCAGAACAGACATCGCCTACTTTTAAAATAAGAGATGCGAAATTATTTGATTCTGACGCAGGCAGCCCTCACTTCCATCTTCCACTGATAGACACTGGAAATCCTGCTCAAAAGGTGCAGAGCGCTGCAGTGTGTCACTGCACAGGTCAGCCACTCCCTAGGTCTTGGCCTCCACAAGTGGAGAGAACAATGTGTGCCCTATGGAAGTGTTAGGTAGAATGAGATAGCACGGAAGGCGACGCACAGCTGAACCACGCTTTTGAAGGGGTCAAAGGAAATAGGTTTGGCAAACCACCTTCAGCCAAATCAGCAGAAAGCTCTCCTGCATTTTCTTGATTCTTAGGCTATAAGGACAATTTACAAAATCACTACATTCACTCTGTTCACTATCTGCCAGGCAGGACCAGTGAGTGCTTGCCTATTAATATAAAATGATGACTTCAGCCTCTCTCCCCCTGCCTCCCTCTCTCCCTTTCTCCCTCTCCCTTTCTCATGCCCATTTATAAACTGTATGATGTATGTATGATCATATACTTACACATATGGAAAGGATTGTAGCCATGCAATGCACATATTAGAAAGTGAAATATGCACATACAGATACAGTTGAATTTTGTAGATTCCTTGAGATTCTAAAGACACATGTAATATAGCTAACCTTTACAACAATGCTAATGTAGCTCCTACTATATGACATTTTAACAACAGCTTTTTAATAATGCATGTTCTTAAATGTTAAGCTGATTCATATGTTATCATCCCAAATTTTAGATCTCAAGGTCTACTTAGAATACCAACAGGAATATGAAGAGATGACAGAATTTTATTACAGAATTTTCTCAGAAATTATAGTGGTCTGCTATTATCACTGTTCTTTACTCTGCTTGAGAGTTTATTACTTTTCAAAGGGAGGGGGTTTTCATCTTCTTTCTCAGACCATGCCTTATTGGATTGAAATAAACCTTCAAAGTACTATCTCTCACAGCCTGTGGCAAGGACGAGGCTTAGGTCAGTGTGTATTATAGAAGCAGTAAAAATACGCGGGTTAAAAGGAAATGCAGTGTGCTGTATTTCCTGGGGAGTATTTAGCAGCTCCCAATGTGAAGTGGCCATGCGTTCATAGCACAAGGAAGAGAATCACAATCAAGTGGATATTATTTTATTGGGCTTCACATCACATATTGAATGCACAGGGTCTTTGTGAACATGACTGTGTATCATGCATGTGTATGGGATGTCTGGAATGATAATGTGGAATTCCATACGCAGTGGATTCTGATGCATTTTAAAAATGAACTATTAGTTATGAATTCTAGAATATTATGTTGCCTAGAATCATGACGACAAGTACAATGATTCTGAAACTACTAGCTAATACCATGAGATGTCAAAAATAGATTCTTTTACTTCTTCAAAATTGGGTCAAGAAACTGAAGATAAACCCAAAACTTTTCTTGCTGTAAGGATTAAGTTCATCTTAATTTTAAGGCATTTTAAGACCTACTGGTAGGAAGAACTTCAGTGAATTTGTACTTGCTAATGCTTTATTAAAGTTTCCCACTAGGATAACTACTCAGTGTATAGTTGCACAGATACATTTCCTCTGAAAGCTAAATTGTTCAGGTTTGCATGATGACGGACATGCGACGGCTTGATCAGAGCGATTAAAATGCTTAAATTACCTTTCATATCTAGATTTATTTGAAATGTAGGTCAATAGATGTAAATAAAATGGGTAGAGACAGAAAGAGAGAGACAAAAAGAGAGATAGAATCCTAAAGAAATATATTGCCAGGTAAAATGAGAACCATTTTCATCACATATAACCTAGAATCTGAGTATATGATTGTTCATTGAGGTATTAAATGCATGACATAAGATGAGGAAAGGTAGGTACGCACACACAGTGACTCAGATATAGCTAGATTCGTAGGAGAGCTTATTTGGAAAAGAAATTTCAGTTTCCATATTTAGATCTATAATTCTATCAGACTTCACATGTGACACTAAAGTTCATTATGAAACTAATATAATTGCTTTATATTAGTTCCTTTCAACATCTGAATATTAAGACAGCAGGAGGCTTGGAGATACACATACTAAAATAGCCATATCATTATAAACATCTCTTTCTTTCCTAAACATTATAGTATAAGAATTAAATTCAATTATATGATACATGAAAATTAAAATTATAGGATGCAGGAATTGTTAGTGTTTTATTCCTGTATTTTTCACTCAATATAATATTCACATAAAGCCGTGGATTGAGATAATATTCAGGGGCTCATTTAATCAATGGTGAATATAAAGAAAAAGTCATACTGGCATTAACAATATCTGCTTGGGGCAGCAAGCAATCCCAGATATTTTCATACTGCATTCATGTTGCTGCAGTTATCTTAAAACACAGAATAAACTCATCACTATCTCAAAATTATACTCTTTCATGCACACACTGCCATGTTTTTAGTGAAGCACACAGATTATTCTATCTCAGATTGATTGTAAAGTTTACTTTGCAACCTCTACACATTAATTTTACGTCCATTAAAATATCTGAAGAGTCCCTATACTTTGCCAGACAGCTAAAGGGACCCATGAAAAAAAATGAATTTAAAAGAACTGCTCTGGGTCTGGCATGCAGCTTAGTCATAAAATGTTTGCTTAGTGTGCACAAAGCTGCAGTTGGCTCCTCAGCACTGGACAAAATAAAGAAAACCTCCAGTAAAGCATCTGCCTCCAGCACGTTCCAGGCTGCAGAATCGCCCTCAGAACTGCTATGGCCTGCCCCGCTGCTGACAGCGAAGTCACTACTGTCCTGTTTTCCATCTCCATTAACTTCGCAAACACTTGATGCCCGGCAGGGAGCTTGTGCTTGCTCGACCCTCTGCCTGGAATCTTGCCTTGGCTTGTTCTCACTGTGTACACTATTCTCATCATACAGCGATTTCAAAAACCACTTTCCCATTCCGCTGTCTGGTACCCACTTAGTCACAATACAATTCTATGCCACTTCTGTTTCCTTAGGCTGCTAAATAAACTATAACTTACTCTTGTTTTTTACCTATTTTTTTCTAGGTCTTAAACTCCATTGGAACAGGTGTTTGTTTTCTCTTGTTTTATTATTTACCCCAGCGTCATAAGAAATATGTATTGAAAGGAATGACTACTGTGTGGAAATAAGCTACCTTTCCTGTAGTTGGAAAACTGGGCAAATTGTGTCTACAATAGATCAGCCCATCTCTAGACCTCTTACGTGCAGAGCTTGAGAAGTGAGGCAGCAAGCTGATGCTCTTCCTTTAGCATACAGCTTTCCTGAAAATGCCTTTGGAAAAAAAATGATTATTTTTTCCTGTTGTCATCAAAGACTAATCAAAAATGGCAGCTAAAGAGAACACACATTTATTTTCTCACAGGTCTGGAGCATTCTGAAATCAAAGTGTTGGCAGGGTCACACTCCCTCAAAAACATCGAGGGTTTTCTTGCCTCCTTCAGATTTGGGGGCTCCCCTGGGCTGGTGGCAGCGTAGCTCCAACCTGAACTTCATTTTTCCCAAGTGATCTCCCCTTTGTGAAGCAAATCTGTTTTTCTCCTATGGACAGGAGATACTGAGTTTCAAGTCCTTTTGCATCTTGAGATTGCAAGTTATTTCTGAAAAATTTCTATTTCAGCATAAAGCTCTGGCCCTGAAGAACAAGACTTAGATACAGGTATTTGGGTGACATGGTTGCCTACCCAGGAAAATATACATCTTTCTAAAGAAATAGGATCTTTTTCTTTACTTTGTCCCAAGGAAAGGAGACTTATTCCAAATATGTTTATAGAAATATATAGATCATTATTCTGGAGGATCTTCTAATAGATTCTGGGAAAAATAAAACTGGAATACACCTAGAAGTACATAATTTACAAACAAAGAACTATAAATTAATATTTTCCCCATTTTAGAAAGATAGGAAATATTTTATAAATAGATGTGATTAGTACTACAGACTTGTACTAATATAAATTTTTAAAAATTTATAAAAGAATTCAACATGGTTTATGAAGTATTATCTATCACTATTGTCAAAAATAAGTCATCTAAGGCTTGCCAGGTAACTTAATGGACTAAAGCACCTGCTTAGGCAGACCCAGCAACAAGGGTTCAATCCCCAGCGTGGTGCCGCCCTGCCCCTTGGGCGTGCTGAGATGGAGAATGAGACTGGGTGTGGTGGCACCACCTGTAATCCCAGAGCTTGGGAGGCTGAAAACAGGAAGATCACTACAAGTCTGATCTGTGTAGTGAGACCCTGTAGACTCTATATTAAATACATTTTTTTTAAAAAAAGAATCATCTAAATTTCCATGTTTTAGTTCAGAATGTCAAATTTAAAAGTTAAGCAAAAATAGAATAGCTAAATACTTTCCTCTAAGGGTACTTTAGCTCTAAGGTCAAATTAAGAAAAAAAATGTATGAAATTCAAGAAGTACGTGCTCTGATTGGTTGCATTTCAGCCGTGCATTTCTATTCAGATAGCACGTAGCATTAACTGCTCAGTGCTTGATCCCAGGTGTAGTATTGTGAGGACGATCTTTACACACTACAGGACACAGGAACGTGGAGACAACATCTGCCACAGGAAAAACAAAGGAAGAAGTCACATTTGACTCTGGGAAAGATACTTCAGACAAAAGTAAGAGCTGTCTTCAAGAATTTGAATGCTGGTCCTGTGGAAAATAATAAAATAAAGCCAAGCCAAGTGCAACAGGCAAGCAGCCTGGAACATGAGTACCACAATAAGCAAGATCAGCATTCCATATAACAAATACGAAGTATTAGAACTGTTGAGCAGTGAAATGAACTACCCTGTCAGACACTGGATTTCCATAATAATGGTAAGTTCTGATCACGAGTGCTTGGCATACAGCTAGCTGCCTTTCTCCATGGCTGCGATCAATCCAACAATAATCCTACGAGGCAGAGGTTATTATCTTTATTTCCTGGAAGAGGAAATATAAGTGATTTGCTCGTGGCCACAAAACTACAGGTCCTGAGCTCATTATTTTAACCACAGTCATAGTCTTGGCTTTCTATGGTACATTAAATTGAACATATCTGTTAAGAGTCTTTTAACAGGATGCTATGAATCTACAGGATGGGGTATTTGGCTTCTAAGGTTAATACCTGAGAAATGCTTAGCACCATTCTATTAGTAAGAGCCACTAAAGTGTCCTGAAATGTAAATGAAAACATTTTAGAACAGAATATAATCATAACTCCTATACAGATAGAAAAAGAGCATATGTATATCAAAGATTTTGTTTACCACATTAATTTATGTGGGAACAAACAAAATATGTAGTTTCCAATAATTCAGCTCCAACATAACCCACAATAATAAAATGAATTTTTATGCAGATCCCAAATTTTTGTGATCTAGTGAAGGAGGGATAAAATTACCGTATTTTGTTAGAAAATAATATTTTCATAAACAATTATTTTCAGTATCAGTTATTCACAATATAGAGGGAGTAAAAATTAGCTCCAGATCACATGCTTAAAATATATTTAGATCTTTGTCTAAATGAAAACATCAGTTCGTGTCTGTTTTAAAGCTTTTCACAAAGTTTTCTGCAATTGTTTATTATTTTTGTCACACAGATGGAAATAGAGCAGCGACGGGAACACACATCTGTGTACCATGAAGGGTGGCGGCTCCCTGCCCCGAGCCACACCAGTGTCCTAGCGCTGTTTGCATGACACACAAGAAAATGAGAGCTGGCCACGCAGTATGTCTTAACTACAGGATCATCTTTAGAGACCCACGTGGAGATCTACTCTGTTGTGTGACCTTGGAAAATTAATGGAGCTCCGCAGGCCTGAAGTTGCTCATCAGTCAAATGCAGATGATAGAAATCCCAACAGTAAGCATTAAGATTCGAATGGATACTGCTTTTATGTGAGCTTCATTAGCCATTTGACTAAAAGGAGACACTACTAGCGATGCTCTTGTTGTCACTACTGCTATCATAGTGTCATGGTGAGTAGGAAAATTGTAATGTGGCCATACATTCATTCGCATAAAACACTGAATACAGAAAAAACTAATTACTCTGGTGTTTTGGAGTTTAAAATCCTTAACATATCCTAAACACTCAATGTATTAGATATACAAGGAGTCAATGAATACTACGGCATGATGTTCACCATTATTTGTTGCATGTCATGTATGCATGCTATCCTATCAACAGGGCTAATAATGCCCATGCTAACTTTTAAAATGCCAACTTATAATATTATTTTGTATTGTTGTTTAATCTTGGGGATCTAGGAGTATTTTTAAAGTAGATGTATGTTATTTTTAAAAAAAACAAAAAAAACTTTACCTTAATGGGCGTATTTGAGAAAATGAGAGAATTGTAGAAGGTAATTTGATTTTCTAGGGGTTCTTTAGAGTCATACTTTTACAATTGGTTTGGTGGGTGTTACAAATTAAGAGCTGAAGGATAATAGGCTTTGTCTTTCTTAATAGAAAGTTCTTCTAAGTCATCATGGCAGTGAGCCAATATGGTACAGGCCCTGGATGCCACGTGCTACGCTTGGGCTTCCTGATCAAATTACAATTTCCTACTTTCTTTTCACAATATCCTGTTTCCTTGTTCCTGTGTCCTGTCCAATCAGTATCTGCCACATCACACAGACTGCTTCCCTAAGCAACACCTCCATCCAGGCCCTATGCAGCCTCTGTTCCCCGGGCCAGGTCTTGGGGAACCCAAGCCTTTCCTTTCCTGTGGTCTTCCCTGTACTTGCAATAAAAGCCTCTTTTATCTTTCCTGTCTCTTTACTCCACCAAAAAGCCTAACAAGGGTAAGCAAGAGTGAAAAGCAACAAACAACATGTGGAGAGCAAAGGGAAACGCTGGAAAAAAAGCAACAGGTGTTCTCAATACAGGCTTTTTCAACACAGGTGGGACAAATCTTGTGTTTTTTCTTTCACTGGTACACAACATCATTAGCTTCCTAATCTAGAATATGTGGGCCTGTATCTGCCTAAGAAATATTTCTGCTCTTAATAAAAAAGGTGCTAACTTCTTTGATACTATGTTTTAGTTTGGTGCTTAACTGCTTACTTTGGTCCACCATCAGTCTTAGGTGTCAGTAAAACCACACATTTACAACAGTTGAAAATGCAATAGTTGTATTAGTAAGACCATAAACTTAAGCACAAAGTGTCTTGGAACTGTTCTGCATGCTTAGAAGTCAATTAAAACGATATATCAAACCAAAAATATTTTCTTCCAGATAGACCTAGAAATTAAGCAGTATCAAGGAGTGACTGGTAGACACCATACTGAAATGGAAGTGGTGTTTGCCTTGTCTACATCAGCCTGTCCGTGACATCTAGGCTGCCGCAGTGGACATTGAGAATCAGTTAAACAGTCTGAAGGACTGCAATTGTGTGGCCATCCTTAAATTTTCTGCATCCAAATCACAACTACAATTTGCAAATAAAAACTAAAATTATAGCTAGAAGAATAGTAGCAGATATCTATGAAGAAATAGGCTTAGGTATGTTTCCCTAGCCACACCCATGAAAGGAAACCTGAGGCTTATTGACCCCTCGACACCACTGACGCAATACCTGGCTGTTGGCAGACCACAGCGAATGTGGAAACACCGTACATCTGAATGTGTAGGAGAGAGGAATTGTCCCAGGCGGCCGGGGAAGAGGAATCCATGGAGTCTGTGGCAGATACCACACTGGCGGGGCTCCACTTACCCAGCTGTCTCCTAAGCAAATATGCTTACTTCTGTTATAGATCTGCTGATGCAGTTGCCTGCAAGCTTCCCGAGTCTCAGGAGTAATACCAGTCAAACAGCTGGTGTAGATAAACCATCACACAAAGCTGGATACTTAATGCAATACAAAAGCAGAGGCGTAGCCCACAAGCCAATATTTCAAGGACTAGAAGCTGTCCAAAGCAAAAGTATACTGACAAGGGTGCATGGGGAATTGACGCTGTACAGGTGTAGGAAATTAGTCTCAGAAATATGGCCATTTTAGGGCAAACAAATTTTAGAAAATTTCCTCTGTGATTAATGTGATAAACTAGTGACTTTCTCCAGAAAGCTTTAGATCTTTCTAGACTGTCATATTTGCTGTTTTATTTTTCCCTCCAATAATTTCTAAGTTTTTTTTTTGTGTGTGTGTGGTGCTGGGGATCAAAGTCAGGACCTTGTGCATGCCAGTCAGGTGCTTATACCACTAAGCTGTCTCTCCAGCCCTGGCTTCTTGAATTTAAAAAGATAGTATTTTATTTGCCTTATATTTTGACCTAGGAGAACCACTGAAGGAAGGTCTTAGAAATGGACACTACATTAAGTCTCATAAGATTCTTCCAGATATTTTCTGTGATCTCCAATCCTTCATAAACCTGATATCTATAAAGCCACCATTGAAAGTCACTTATGAAAAATATCCTCAACATCTTTTGTGGACCTAACATGATGAGGGAAATCTATGCGGGTTACATTCTCTATGATCACCTATGAATCAAGGTAGAATAATAAATGTCTGCTTCCCAAACATGACAATCATGACATAAATTCTGCATTGTTGGCAACACAGTGTATTAGTTACATTACATCGAGCTGTTGTTGCACTAGAATAAAACTCAACTGCTGCCCCTCTAGTGTTTCTTTAGTGGTGCAGCCCCAGCAGGTGAATGCTCGTGAACCTCAGCAATACCCGTGTTGGTGGGAAGCATGGGTTCCTGTAATGTTTCCAAACGATGTGGGTGCGGAGCTGTGCAATTCTGAACATGGAGTGGCAATCCTAAGCTGAACAACTGCATACTGTATTACCAATGCAAATATACTAAAATATACTGGTCAGCTTTACCTGAAACATTTATGTTTTGAAAGAAAGAAGCCACTTTTTGATGAAAGAGAGGTGAAGATTAAATCTTGGTTAAAGAGCAAAAATTTTCTGGTTACAGTTCCTCACTTTTATAATGCTAGCACTATGGAAGACTGAGGCAGGAGGGCTGCAAATTTGTGGCCAGCCTGGAAAACCTAGCAGCTTAGTGAGACAGCGACTCCAATAAATAAAATAAAATAAAATAAAATAAAATAAAATAAAAACAAAACTAAACTAAACTAAACTAAATAGGATTGGATAGAGATCAGCACACCCTACAAATGGACTTCTCTTCCACTTGATGAGTCATGATTCCACCTGAGTCT
>NDGN011475548.1:0-12485 GCA_002564285.1 Tympanoctomys barrerae
CCGCCCCGCGCCCTTCCTGCTCCTCCACCCTCCGCTCCTTCTCCGGCCGGGGCGCAGGGGGTGGGGAGCAGGCCGGGGACCCCTTTCCGGCCTCTCTGGACCCGCGCCCCTCGAGATCCGACTGTCCCGGGGCAGGCGGAGTGACTGTTTCAAACTCACCACGTCCCGAGCTCGCGGCGACATCCCCCCTGCCCGGCGCGCCGGGAGGAGCTGCGGCTGCGGCTGCGGGGCGCGCTCGGCCCAGAACGGAAACCGGGTCTGCTGCCTCGCCCCTAGGACTCCGGCGCCCCTTCTGCAGGCCCCGCATCCTTCCCGACGCAGCCGAGCCTCAGTGTCCTGATCCGGGAAGTGGGCGCGCAATGCCCGGCTGCGTGCTGTCCTTTCCGGACGCGGCTCACCCTTCCCGCCGGCCGGGAACACAAAGGCTCTGCTCCGCCGCTGGGAGATCCCGAGGGGCCGTCGCCACCGTCGGGCGCGTGAGGTCTCCATCGCGCCAAACTCGCGGCAATCAGGATGTCTCTCTGGATCTTGCAGTTAGAAAGTAAGTTACAGCAGAAGACTCCTCTTGCGGGAGGAAGCGCTTTGTCCCGAACACTCGTGAATCCTGCGCACGACCCAGGCGGGCGCTGGCCTGCTTCCCGAGGTGCCCACGCGGGACGGAAATCGCATCTCCCGGAGCGAGCGCTTCCCGCGGCGAGCGGCCGGTTAAGTGCAGCATGGGCCCGGGGCCAGGTGCTGCCCTTTTGTTTTTTGGCGCCTTTCTCTCGGCGTTTTGCTTCCCGCCCGGTGCCCCCCGCCCCCCGCCCTCCCGCCCGCCCGCCTGGGCCGCGCTTCCTCCTTTTCCAAAGGTCCTGGCCACACTCCCTGCTCCCGTGCCCGGAGGTGCAAACAATACCGAGGGGTGCGGGAGGCCGTGGATGCCAGAGCAGCCCGGGGAGCACAAAGGGGTTTTCTTGCAGGTGACGGATTCAAGAGAGAGCCGCGCAGCCAAGTTCCTGCAGGTATTTCGGCTCGGACACTCTCCGCGGTGGGCGCTCGCCAGCCGTGGTGCCAGCCCTGGCAGCCTGAAAACCTGGGCAGGTCGTGCGGTCCCCGGAGAGCTCTGAAGGCTACTTCACACTCAGTCGCGGCATTTTCTTCCTCAATCATTTGTGGGTGAGTGTGCTCTCTGCACATACATACTTCTTTCCTGAGAAAGGGGGACTTTATCTTGCATAACCACAGCACACTCGCCCAACTTGTGAATTTATAGCGATGAGGTGCTGGTATCTAGTCGATCCATATTCCAGCTCTGTCCGTTGATCTGATAAAATATTTTATAGTGTTTCCTTCCCCTCCCTCCATTGCAAGATTTAGGCTGGGGTAGGATCAGGTCTGGCTCTCACTTGTGTCAGACCTGTGGGTTTTCACGTATTCCTGTGAATTGGCGTGGAATGGAGATAGATGTCGCAAGTGTTTTCCTGCTGGCATTGAGCCCTGGCATTCCTGGGGTAGCCTTCATCCCCACCTTCCCTGGCTCTAATATGCCAGGATGCACCCGCTTCATTCTCTGAAGCAAGATGTGAACTTGCCACTCCCCCCTATCCCCCCCCCAGGACTGAGGACCACACCCAAGGGTGCCACTCTAGCACTGAGGTACTTTCCCAGCCCTTCTTTACTCTTATTTTGAGGTAGCATCTCACTCAGTTCCCCAAGCTGTCCTTCAGCTTGAGATCTTTCTGCCTCAGCCTCACAAGCAAAGGCAAGGCGGTGGGGATTACAGAAGGCACCATGCTAGAACTTTGCCCTCTTATGGCTGTAGCAGCTGCACCTGGCCTCAGGGTGGGGCTGCAGGCTGAGTACCCGCCCCCACATGCACTTGTGAAGGTCCCTCACCGGGTGACAGGTACAAAGGATCCCAGGAACCCCCTCTCCTGAGCCGGCATCTCACTGATGGAACTGTGCAAACAGTACTTAGATGTTAGGGAAGAGGCACGATTCTGTGAGAGCTAGGGATTCCGTCACCCAGCGTGAGCCAGTAGGCTCATTTTGTGGAAAGTGGAGAATCCAAGACTCTAATTTTTAACTAGTAATGAATTGATTAGCATCTGTGTCCCCTGTCGATGGCAAGAAGTGCGGTGACATAACCATGCTGCCTTCAAGGGAGCCTTCCAGCCCAGGACCTGGCACAGGAAAGGCATATAGTGTCATGCAAATGAATTCATCAGTGTGCAGATGGGTGAAATAATGGAACAATCCACTGAGCCCGGACGCTGCTCAGACTTTGCCAGCAGCCTTGGCAGAGGGAAAGGGCAGGGTGCCGGGCAGCAGGCCTCGCTGCTGCTCAGGGGTCCATGCAGGTCACCAGCCTACCCTGGATTGTGCCTGGTCAGGGGAGTGTCTCCTGCGGAGCTAGAGACCAGCTGCAGGCACAAAGCACCGCCCACTCCAAGTGGGGCAGGAACCATCTGCAACCTCTCTGTGATTCTAGCGCTGGCCCAGAACTTGAAGAGCCCACCTGCACATCCCTGTGCCAATGGGCCCACATCGCATGGTTGGCCCTAGGGGGCCGGTCTGCATCTGCAACATGCACCTATGTGCCAGGTACTTCCAGTCCTTGAGCCCTGTCAGCCCGAAACAGGTGCCCAGAGTCTGGGGGAGAGGACCCTGGTAGCATCAGAGGAGACTTTCCAGGGATGGCAGTGCCCCCTGCCCGGACACATCAGATGTGGTAAGTAAGGCAAAGAGGGAGCTGAAGCCAGGGCCTGGGGGAGCCAGGCACCCCAGACAAAGCCTAGCGTGACCTCAGCTCTTCAGGGAGCAGCCCTGAGTATCTCTGGTCCCTCGGAGGCAGGTCGTGTCCAGAGACCAACTGGTGAGGTAGGAGGGTGCGCGGGGTTCACCTCGAGGTGCTGGGCTGGGCGTGGGCGTGGTGAGGCTGCCGAAGAAC
The DNA here is from genome assembly GCA_002564285.1 of Tympanoctomys barrerae. Lineage (NCBI taxonomy): Eukaryota > Metazoa > Chordata > Mammalia > Rodentia > Octodontidae > Tympanoctomys > Tympanoctomys barrerae. The sequence goes on from NDGN011475548.1 coordinate 2,930, forward strand.
TCCGCCCCCCCCCTCCCGCCTGCGTCTGAACTTCCTGGCGCTGGGCATCCCCAAGTAACAAGTATTTCATTGGGGAATCGCCTGGCCCAGCAAGGGGAAGGAGCCGGCCAATCAGATGCCACACCTGGGGTCCGGAGCAGAAGCGCTGGGGCGGGCGGCCAGGTGAGAACCAGGGAGTCGGCCATTGTGAGCAGCTGAGGGAGAGGAGCCACATCGCTGCTCTGCGCCTTGTGCCTGCATTCTCGTGCGCATCTGCGCGCCTCAGGAAGCCTCACGGAAACTGCCGTTTCCCTTGAATCAGAATGACTTTACAGTCTTTTGAAAGAAAGTTAATGCTTAAATTTTTTTCTTTTTAAAGGGCCGGTCAAATAGCTCATCGGATTAAGGATTAAAACCCAGGGGCAGAGAGTTCGATCCCAGGCCTGCTGTGCCGGCCCCGCCCCCGGCGCGTGCTGACACTTTGATTGAGACTAGGTGTGGTGGCGCGTGCCTGTAATCCCAGCACTTGGGAGGCTGTAAACAGGAGGATCACTATGAATCCGATCTAGTAGTGAGACCTTGAACACCCTGTAGACCCTCCTCTAGAATACAGGAATTTTTTTTTCTTTTTTAATGTTTTCGATCAATTTTGCATGGTTTCATCTGTTAATCTGAACAATTTAAAGACAACAATAAGCAATATAACAGCCATTGCTGAATTCCTACTATCTTGTTTAGTGAAATTCAGTATCATTTCTAATGTTTTTTAAAAATTTTTACTATTTTTATTCTCTTTAAATTAAAAAAAAAGCTCCCTCCATTTCAGTTTATTAAAGTGGCACATGGCTGTGTGAGACAGAGCCCTGCTCACCCCAGAAGGCTGCTTCTCCAGCCCTGGGTCAGCCCTCGCTCCTGCCTTCTGCCTGAGTAGTCTGAGCTTCGCAGATAGGAAACTGGGATCTCTCCAGATGTGACAGTGTGCTGGGCTTGCGATTCAGCCGTGCTGTTAGGCCTTCTGGGTTTCTTTTCTTTCTCTCTCTGTCTTTGTTTTGAGGCAGGACCTCGCTGTGTAGCCCAGGCTGGCCTCGAACTCACAGCACTGCCCCTGCCTCCACCTCCAGAGTGCTGGCATCACAGGGGCGCACCACCACGCCCAGCTGATTTCTTTTTAGGGCAGATGAGACTCTCAGGGTCTGAGTGGACACTGTGCATTCATTGACCCACAGCTAGAAATCTGGGCAGGTCTCAACTGTACGCAGTGATGAATAAAGCTGCTAGAAATGCTGGCGCAAAGATTTTTCTGGAGACAAAAGCTTTCTCTTCCCTTGGATACATAAGAGCAAGTCTCATGGTGAGTATGTGGTGCTTTATCAGAAACTGCTGGACTATTTTCAGCCCGGCAATGCCTGGGGCTCCCGTGGCCCTAAGCCTGAGCAGCGCTGATACTGCCAGGCTTCTCCGTGCGGTGACCGACGGGTGGGCTGCAGCAACTCCGACTTCACTTTCCTCACAGCTCGGCACGCTCAGTGCTTTCAGCCTTGCTGCGCCTGCGCATTACTTTGGGCGGCACCAATGGAAATCCGTGGCCCTCGTTTTGTTGGGTGGTTTTCACGTCTTTGAATTCTGAAGGACCCAGATATATTCTGCAGCTCTTCGGTGGCAGATACCTGTTTTGCAAATACTTTCTTTCAAGCTTTTATTTTTTGCAAGAGTCTTTCAAAGAGCACAACTTTCATATTTTACAAGTTAAATAACCAGCTCATCCTTTCATGATTGAGAAGTTAATAAAAATGCATCTTGCTTATTCATTCCTCAGGTGATTAGCATTTGGGTGACTTCCAAGATCCAGCTATGACAAATTTTGCTGCTATAAGACATCGGTGCACATATATCACTGCGGTGGGATGTTTTCAGTTCTTCTGGGAAAATAACCAGGGGAAGCATAACGGGGTTGAATGGGATCTCTAATCCCAGTTTTTTAAGGAATCTCCACACTGATTTCCACAGTATTTTTATACAATGAAGTATTGCTCAGCTGTAAGAAGGAAACTTGTGGATTTTATAGGTAAATGGGTGCAAGTAGACCCCACATTCATAAGTGAAATAAATCATTCTCACATGTATAAATATTGTATTGTCTCCCTAGTGTAAGAACCTAGAAGTGCATATAATCTGAAAGGTACAGTAGATACAGTGAAAGGGAATGAAACTTCAAATGGAAGGCATAAGTGGAATGAGAGAAGAAAGAATAAAGAGAAAAATACATCTATGCATATTTACAGACTAGCTTGGATAATTGTACTGCTGGTTTCTACTGGTCTACTGAAAGGAACAGTTAATGCTTTGTGTGTGTGTGTGTGTGTGTGTGTGTGTGTGTGTGTGTGTGTGTGTAGGGTCTCACTATGCAGCTTGAACTCGTAGTGATCCCCCTGTGCTCAGTCTCCCCAGCGCTGGGATTGTAGGTGTGCGCCTGGACTCACTCACGCTCAGCATGCCCGGGGCAGGGCTGGTGCAGCATGTGGTGCTGGCGATGGAGCCCCAGCCCTTGCCTATGCAGGCGCTTAGTCCATTAGCTATCTCGCCAGCCCTAATTTTTTTCTTTTTAATTTTTTAACCAATTTTATGTTTATATCTGCTACTCTGAACAACTAATTTGAACTCAACAATATGAAATATAACAACCATTGAATTCCTATCATCTTGTTTAGTGAATTTCTGTCTCATTCCTGATGTTGTAAAACTATTTTTAATCACTTTTTTTTTTTTTTTTTTGCTGTACCAGGGATTGAATTTAGGACCCTGCGCTTGCCAAGCAGGTGCTTATTCTATTGAACTATCTCCCTGGCCCCAACATTTTTAAGAAAAAACAGTTTCCCCCCCAAATCAAAACCCATCTCCACCTGTACACACAGTGAGCGTGCACGGCCACACCGAGCCCTCCCCAGCCTGCCCTGTGCCCCAGCCCAGCAGTCCCTTGTTGCACTGGGGGACTTGCAGAAAGTTGCAGGTGCCTCCCTGCAAGGCAGCCTTGCATTCCCCGGAGGCCATGTTCTCCCTGGAACTGAGGGTCGGAAGGCCCTGGCCTCCAACGACATTGGGCCTAGAGGAGACCTTGGAGACCCAGGAGGGAGGAGCGGCGCCTGGTCTGTCCTGAGGCTGGAAGCCTGGGGTGCTCGTTTCTTCTCCCCGGGACCCCATGGGCTCATCTCCATCTTGGCTGAAAACTAGCCTTGCTGGTCAGGACGTTGGGGTGGGGGGCAGCGCCAGTCTCCCAAACACCGCCCAGGACCCAGACGTGGACCAGGTTCGTCAGGGGGCCAGCTTCAGGGTGCTGGCTTTACACAACACTCCAGAGGCATCTGGTGGCAGTGCGGAAGTACCAGGGGGTCTGCAGGCCCTAGGGGACGTGGCTTCTTCCTGCCCACCTGCTGGAACCCGCTGGAGGTTTCCCCTCCTGGCTTGGGCGGGTCTGGAACCAGCTGACCCAAGTTGTCTTGGGAGGGAGGAAGGCATCCAGGCCTGGGGCGCTTTCCACTGCTGCGCTGGGCTGGTTTGCTGATCAGGAGAGCAGGAAAGGGCTGGGAAGCAGCCAGCCATCAGGAGGACAGGTCCAGGCGAGTGCAGCGGGGACACCGAGGCTCCACCCGGCCCATGGATGGAGCCTGCCCTAGCAATCAGCACGCCTGCCCACCAGGGCGCACACCCCTGGGTCTACGGAGTGAGGGAATGACCCCAGACCCAGCAAACGTCTCTGCAGCCTCAGGAGAGAAAAATGCCTTAGAAGTTAGTTATCTGCCGCCTGTTACCCCAGCACTCAAGCGGCTGAGGCAGAAACATCTCTGCGAGTTCAAGACCAACCTGGGCTACACGGTGAGCTCACGGCCAGCAGGAACTGCACAGCGAGACCCTGTCTCATGAAGGGGAAAAAAAGTTAATTGTCCACTGGTGTGATAGGTGCTTTACTTATTATGGTAGCCCCTACCCCAGTACACTTCCGGAGCTGCAGCTGGAGGCAGGCCGCCCTGACTGGACAAGCACAACGCTCGGGAGACTGGGACTCCACAGCAACACCCGCCGCATGCGGGTGGGGTGCCGGGTGGACAGCGAGAGTTGCTCCTCACAGCCGTTTGCCGGGTGCAAGCAGAAGCTGCTTGGGTTCAACCGCACGCAAGCACGCACGCACTCACGCGCTAAGAGGATTAACCTGCCCGGGACTCCGAGGGCACACACAGAAAATAGAACGATAATCCGGAGGTGCTTTGGAGAGCGCGTGCGCAGGCAGAGGCTGAGGGGGCAAGCGGGAGAGGTGCGGCTGGGGCGTTCTGCAAGAGCCTCTCCTGGGATCAGCTCGGAGTGTAGCCCAGGGCCCCGATCACTAAGAGCATCAGACTTGAAAATCCAGTGTCTGTGGGAGCGACGTCTCCAGGAGAGGCTGCTTTCTCCTCCTCTTCCTCAAGTTTTTATTTCGTTTTCTCCTCTCCTCACTGTCCTCCAAGCAAGCAGCAGGCGCGGTGTAGTGCCTTACACCTGTAATCTCAGCACGGGGAAGGCTGAGGCAGGAGGATCCTATGAACACAAAGTCAGCCTGAATGATGTAGTCTCAAAAAAACAAGCAATAAAAATTGGGGCCGTCTCTCTGTGCCTGACAATCACCCGACCCCAGATCTGAACCATGAATTTCATCTGTATAACCCACCAGCCTGCTGGTTCTGTAGGCCAATGCTGCTGCCCTCGTTTTGTGGTCTGGGAGGCAGCTCTAGGGCTGTGACATCCGTCTCAAGGTCACTGCCTGAATAAAGGGCAGGGCTGGGACTTGGAGGCTCACTCTCTCCTCTTGGAGCCCCACCACCCCTTCCTCTCTTCTGAGCTCTCCCAACTGTCACTTCTTGTCAGCTTGGTATTTTCCAGGTACCCAGTTATTTCACTGTGTCACGTCATGGGTTGTCTTTGAGCAAAATTCTGGACTTTATTTAGTACCGTCAGCGCCTTGCTCTGTAGGAAAGGCTCCCCTGTATTTTCAGATAATAAAATGCGAGCTCTTTTCTATTTCAGGCTGAGTGCTGGAACCGAGGAGGACAAAGGGGTGGGAACGAGTGGAAGCGGAGTCCCGTGCTGGCCAGGTGAGGGCTTTCGCCTGCCTTCCCCTCACCTGGTCTCTTCCAGAGGCTTTCAAGAGCGAGGCATGGTGGACCAGCATTCAGGAGGCTGAGCGGAGGTCGCCTGCGCTCAAGGCCAGCCTGGCTACACAGTGAGATTCTATCTCAAAAAGTCCAAAAGAAAAAAAAAAAAAAAAGGCAGTTTTAGGGCTTAGCTGTTGCACCCCTTGGGGAGTTGGGAACTCTGTCTTCCCTAAGCCAGGCACACCCACAGGACAGGAACGGCACCCTGTGAGGTGGCCCTAATGGGGGCACATGGGGCAGAGCCACTCCAGAGAGGGTGGCAGAGATGGGCCGAGGTCACATGGCCCAGGGCAGGAAAGGTGCCCTAGAGGGTGCCTCAGCAGTGGGTGACAGCCCTGGCCCTGGACACCACCTGCCACCCCTGCGCAGTGCAGGACAAATGGAGGATGCCCGGCAGCACCTTGAACCTGGGGCAAGATGAAGTCCAGGCCCCTTCCAGGTCCAGTAGGATGAGGGATAGCTCGAGGCTGGTCCCCAGCAGAGGTGAGCTCCTGCCTGCCAAGACATGCTGACCCCAGCCTGAGCAGGCTCCTGCTCCACCCCTCAGGCTGAGACACGGCTGGAGGCCTGGCGTGGCTCCACAGCAGTGGTTGGTATCAGAAGTACACAGAGGCGCCTCAGCCACAGGGTGCCTGGGGCCGTGCCACCCGGGCAGAGACTGCAGGAGGGTGGCAAGGAGGCCAGTCTGCAAGGGATCAGAATGTTTGAGTCCTCTGGAGTATACAGGGCAGGTGAACAGTGCAGGAGGTCTTGCAGGCCCAGTAGTGCCAGGGCCACCTCCAGGGTCTCACGGCCTCTGAGGAGTACAAGGAGGATGCGTACTGGGGCTGTCCAGAAATTTCCTCTCCTTTCTCTTGTAGGACACCAGCAATGATTGGGAGGAAGTGAAACTGCAGGTGCAGTGGCAGCCTTTCTGGCACCACCAGAAGTCTGCTGAAGGAGGAAGGAACCTGCAGGTCTCACAGTAGGGCACCCAAGAAAGCACAGGCATCCAGAGCCACCCCATGATGTCCAGTCCTGCTCCCCACCTTCCCAGGGTTAGCGCACGCCCCCAGAGATCCAAGTTTCCACTGCTGCTGTTACACACAGTTGTTCAGGCAGCACAACTGACTCAGCTGTCCCCCAAGATGTGTGTAGGATGCACCCCCTAGAAAGGAAAGATCCCTAGACATTGTGGGTGTGGCCGGGCCTTGTGCCCCCCAGAGCAGTGTCCTGTGCTCGTGAATACAGCGCCCCCGCAGCTGTGGAAAACACCTCCTCCAGGGACCAAGCTCCAGCGACCAGGATGGCCTCCACCCCGGAGCTGGGCCTGCCAGGCCCTGGAGTCCTCCTCCCCTCTCATTCACCAAAAAGCAGGGCCCCAAACAGAGCCTGGTGCTTGTCTGTCCCTGTGGGGTCTATGGAGCTGTCCTTTGGAAGGACCCGGACACACGCATGGCAGCACGTTGCTTTTCAGAGCCTTTTAAGGAAAAAGCAAAGCCTCCTCGGGGGTTTCAGGTGGTCTCCCGCTCAGCGCCACACCGGGGTGTCCTGGGCAAACGTAGCTCTCTGCGGAGGCTGCCGCTCCGCAGCGTAACACGCAGCCCCGGGCGGGGAACCTGTCCAGGAGGAGCTCTGCATCCGCAGGTGCCATGGCGACCACAGCAATGCAGGCTGGAAGCGCTGCCCAGAAGGACCCTCCCCTGGCCGCAGAGACGCTGTGGTCCCTTCAGAGGCTGGGCCAAGGAATCTCTCCCTCCGGGCCACCTGTGGACAGCAGTGTGCGAGACCCAGCTCTGAGCAGGAGCCAGCCACATCGAGCTGCCACAAAGTGCGACCAGCATCAGGGCTGCCGCCCAGCAGCCGGACCTGCCCAGGACCACTGACCTGGCCTGCAGAGTGGGGCTGGGTCTCCTGAGCAGAACCTAGGCTGGCAGCGGGGCACAGCAGCTGGCATGGCCACATCCCCGGGCAGGGTGATGCAGCCACTCCAGGCACCCGGCTGCAGGTCCTCAGGTGGGACACGGGGTCGCCTGGGAGGGCAAGCGTGGGCCGGGCTGTGGCCGTGGCCTTGTGCCCCCCAGAGCAGAGTGGGTGTGGCCGTGGCCTTGTGGCTCTGCGGTGGCCAGCAAGGAGCCAGGAGCCACCAGTTCCATCAGCAGCTCCCTGCAGGCGCTGCGACCCTCTGCGTCCCTCCATGTCAGCACTGCCGTTTGGGGAACTCTTCCCAGCCTGTGTGCTGTCCTCCAGGCCTGGTGCAGTCAGTGCCGACCTCAGACACAGCTCGGGATGAAATGTGCATGTAGCCTGGTGCCACCGTGCACTGCTGTTGTCCCAGCCCTCTGGGAGGCTGAGTCAGGAGGCTCACAAGCTTGAACCAGGCCGGGGTGACTGAGGACCATCTCGAGATCCTGCCTCAAAATAAAACATAAAATTCCATAGGGCCCGGCGTAGCTCAGTGCGGGAGCTCTGTGTGACTTCCAGCATGGTGTAAACAGACGGGCTGTGTGCACGTCATGCTCCTTCGGGGTGATGCGGGCACTGCTGGGACTCCAGTCTGGGTTCTGGCTGTATGGGACTCACGCTGCCCTCCAGGCAGAGGACGCCGGAAAGGAAGGAGCTGGCGACTCAGCTTGAAAGGGAAGGGCTCAGGGGCGTCCTGGGCGGCAGCACTTCCTTGAGGGTGGGCTGCAGGGAACACACTGGCCACGGCACAGTTCTGTGTGTCCGGGCCTCTGTAGCTCACTGCAGCCCCCGGAAGGGACCTGGGCCTGGCCTGGCCACTGGAGTGACACTGCCTGTAGGCGTCACCGCGGGGCCAGGCCAGCGTCACTCTGCCCCTGTTCTGGTTTCTATCCAGACATCAGCCAGAGCTCCTGCGCTCACGGGCGGGCGTGGCTCTGGGAGAGGGACCTGCGAGGAGGGGCCGGTGAAGGCCCTGGGGCCTGGACCAGAAGGGCCGTCCCCCTCCTGGCGCCTCCCCTCTCCCTGCTTCCTGTGGGCGGGGCCGTGAGCTCTTTCCTCTCTGCCACGCGGCCTGCCTTGGAGCCAGCCCTCCGTGGCCTGAACCCCGCAGCGAGCCAAGATAAAGCTCCCCTCCCCCAAGGGGTGGGTGTCAGGCGCTGTGTCAGCGGTGGGAACGGGCTAAGACAGCTCCGGTGGCCACAGAGGACGTGATCTGCCTGTCCCTCTGTCACTACCTTCCCAAGGATAAGAGCCCGAGGACGCTGTGCGAGGGGCGCCTCTGTGCGCCGTCCCTGCCCTCGCCCTTAGCTGACAGCGGTAGGGCGGGCTCGCGGTGACCCGTCTGTCACCCAAGAGGTGCGGGTCGCATGCGGTGGCGTCAGGAGCCCAGGTCTGTGGGAGAGCCTGACATCTGTGGCCCTCGTGTCCCCAAGGAAGAGCAGCAGAATGCCAGGCAGCGTGACCACGAGCTCCTCCGAGAGCCATCTCAGAGCGCAAGTCCACGGGCAGAGTCAGCGACGCTCTTGGCTGACGCCAGCTTTGGGCCTCCCCGGAAGCAGGACGCACGTGTCGCTGTCCTCGGGGTCAGGCCCCGGCAGCAGCCCCTTCCCAGCCCCCACTCACCGGGCGTCGGGCCTGCCCGTCCTGGGGCACTGGCGTCCTTGCTGCATTCTGTGCCTGTGCTGCTTCCCTTCATGTAGGAGAGGCGAAGAAGAAAGGCCTCGCCCAAGTGACTGTGGACGGAAGAGGCCGTCAGGCCCAGCTTCTGTCCCTTGAAGGCAGTCCAGTGTCCCCAGGCGTGCGAGTGTCCTGTGGACGTGCCTTCAGGGCCCCCTTCCCACACAGGGTGTCCTGTCCTGGGTCCTCCCATTGGTGAGGGAGGTCTGAAGGTTCACACTGGGGTGGTGGCTCCACACAGGGAACCCGCAGCCCCCGTCCAAGCTGCTCCACCCCCTCCACCAGCCTGCTGTACCCCTTGAGGGAGGCTTCGTGTCATGGGATGGCTTGGCCCCTCGCACAGATGGGGGGCTCTAGCCAGCTGCGGGGCTTGGTATTGGATCATACCTTGTCTAGAAGTCCCTCCGTTAGGAGCGCACATCCCCCAGCACTTCCACCCCCAGACAGTGTGGTGCGAATTCCTCCTCACAGGCACTATTATCTTTGATTACATTTGCTTAAGCCATGTTTTCATTGATGTAAGTATCCTGGACCCGAGGAAATGACCCTGTGGGCACACCCTGCAGGTGTGAACCTGGCCCCAAGCGTGCGGAAACCTCTGCTCTTTGAGCTCGGTGGAAACAATACACACTGGGCTGTACCTGGCAGATGGCTTGCGGGAAGCAGCGGAGCCTGGGCTGTGACTGGACAGACAGAACCCGCCAGCATATATATATATATATATATATATATATATATATATATATATATATTTGAGAAAGAAGTAGCAATGAGAC
>NDGN011475560.1:0-16851 GCA_002564285.1 Tympanoctomys barrerae
TGACGCTAACCTCATGCCACAAGTCTGGAAGTATTCCTTTTTGTTATGTTTTAAATATTTTTTGACAAAGAGTAAGGGAACCAAGTAATGGAAAATCTGATAGGAAGGAATGGAAAAGAAAGCAAAAAGAATTAAGCATGATGATATTTATTATGTGGTATTAAAAACATGTGCTTGTCAAAATAAAAACTTTAAAAAAGAAAATGATTCCCATATATACTAATTCTTCAAAGTGAATGTAACTATTTATATTGCAAAATTGGATATTGGATTTCTCGAAAATATATATCTATATGAACTGCCCCACAAAGAGTCCTGTACTGAGACCATCCAGGCATGGAACAGTTGAACAGGTTATGAGAATGTGGGCCCAGCTGGAGGGAGTAAGTGCCTGGTAGAACACGTCTGGCCTCTGCGCCCTTCTTCTCTAAGGGTTCTTTGTTGCTCCTGCTTCCTCAGTTCATGAGTTCAGCTGCTTTCTTCCCCCAAACCCCTCTGCCTCGAATCCAGCTGACATGAGCTGCCACCTCTGAAAATGGAGCTAAACTAAATCTCTGCTTCTAAAGTTGTGTGTGTCTGCCATTAGTCCCAGCAGCAAGAAGTGGACTGGTGAACTCTTTTTGAATTTCTCAGAACAATGTAGGAAGGATTGATGGTAAATCTTATTTATAAAGGATAATGTAGTCCTGAAGTTCATCTGGTTCTGGGAATCTCTTGGTTAGGAGATTTTGAAGTGCTGATACAACAATCTCATTTATTATTGGTTTGTTCAGATTTTTATGTCTTTATGATTACCTTTGGTAAGTATGCTTCCAGGAATTTATCCATACATTCTGGATTGTGATTAAATTGTTCCTTATAGGCCCTTATGATATTTTTATTTTTATGGCATCAATTGTAAGATCTTCTCTTTCATTTTTTATTTTATTCACTTAAATCTCTCTTTTCTCTTAGTCTATCTCAGAGTTCATCAATTTTACTTATCTTTTCAAGAAAACTCCAACACTTATTTTTAATTTGTATTTCTACTATGTTTACAAGAAACAAAGGAACTTTTATGGTGAATGTTTAATTTTTTGAGGTTTTACTGTATCTTTTTTCCTTGGTTACATTAAAAAATATTTCTTCTTTTGTACTTTTTAGGGAAAGGTCTATAGGGTGTTCAGGATCTCACTACTGGATCACACTCCACCCGTTTACAGAGATGAGATTATACGCGCGCACCAGCATGGCAAAATATTTCAAGGTAAAATATTCTAATGGAATAAAAATACTAGTATCAAATGTGATATTTAGTTTTTAAATAAGACTTAAGTACCAAAGGCGGCTGTGTAGTGTCTATGACTTATGAAAACCTGCTCAGATAGATCCCAGCTCTTGGCAGCGGTGTTAGACAGGGCAGGTCAGACACCACCAGAGTCTGACAGCAAATATTCAGCTGCGAGTACTGTGTTTAAACACTAATTTTGAACTAATTCCAAATTGAACAGGTCAATCAATATTAAGTCATTTAAATTTGTATTACTTTTTCAAGAATCTGAACCACTATCAATACACAGCCAGTGTATATCGACAGTGTTAATCTTCAGCCCTGACACAATTATCACTTAGCTCTGCTAGGGGACAAGATTAAGCTCTGTCAACACACAGTATTTCTGCTGCAACCTAAAAGTCTCATATCATGAGCACCCCTAGGATTTAAATTTTTCAAAATGTATTACAGAAAAGGACATTGCCATTAATGCTCCTTGAAATGCTCTCCTTTGCTTCAAACACATTTATCCTGCAACTCTTGCCACTTTCTAAAGCCTTCTTTCTTGAGTGTCTCTTCAAGATACAGTGAAAAGTTTGGTAGGTGCCACTGCCAAGGGGCGTCCCACGGCAGGGAAGCCTTGTAGAAACATTACAGTGTGTCCTCGTCCAATTATTCATGCCTATAATCCACCGGATCTAGCATCATTTGACTTCCGGTTCTGAAAGCCAAAATGACCATGCATGGTGAGTACTTCTCACCTATTCAAGATATTGAGTCAGACAAGGCAGCATAACTAAAGACTCACAAAAGAAAACTGCCAGATGCAAAAACCATGGCATAAGTGCATTAGAAGGAGCAGGTATTTTGAGGAGGTCTAATGACAATGTCTCATAATGTTTTCAATTGAAATATATGCTGTATTTTTCAATCACACTGTCTATTCTCTATTTCATTTACTTCAGTGGTAATCTTCCTTACATTCTCTAAGCTTTAGGATTAGTTTGTTCTTTTTCTAAAAGTGTAAAATTAAGTTGTATATTTGAGATCAATCTTCTTTATTTTTTTAATGTATTTAGTTGTTATAGGGCCCCAGTATGAAGCTCAGACTCACAGTGTTCCTCCTGCTTTCCGAGCTGGGATTACAGGCACGTGCCACTGTGCCCAGACTCTGTTGCCCATTCAGCCCGCCCCAGGAGAGGGGCTGGCATAGCTTGTGGTTCCTGGGATTGAACTGCGGTGCCTGCACTTGCCTAAGCAGGCACTTTAGTCTGCTGAGCTATCTTGCAGGCCCTCCATCTTCTTTTTTAGTGTAAGCATTTATTGCCATGAGTTTCTTTCTTTTTAGCTGGGCATAGTGGCTCCTGCCTATAATTCCAGCACTGGGAGACAGACAGGAGGACACTGAGAGTTTAAGGCCAGCATGAGCTACACAGCAAGAAATTGTCACCTTCTTCCCGCAAAAAAAAGTAGTTTTTGCTGTGCCATAAATTTTGGTGTATTGTGTTTCATTTGAACTTTTCCCAGGATACTTCTTTTCCCTGAAACCCTTTTGTTGCTCAAGAGTGTGTTCATTGTTTGTCAAATATTAGTGAATTTTCCAGTTTTCCTTTGTTTTCTTGTTTCATTCACTTTCTGTCAAGAAATATCCTGGGCATGATGATAATCTTCTTACATTTGTTGATACTCCTTTTAGGTCCTAGCACGACCAATCCTGGAGCGTGTTTCCTGCCGAGTTCAGAAGAATGTATGTCCTGCTGCTCTTGGGTGAAGCTTCGTGTGTTTTTCATTTGGGATATAGTGCTGAGGTTTGCTCTTTCCTAACTGATTTCTTCTGGGGATATTTCTATCCTTTATTAAAAATGAGGAGTGGCCTCGTCTATCACTGTATCATTGTCTATTTCTCCCCCTCCAATATATCAACGTTTGGTTGCATATTTCAGTGCTCTAACATTAGCATGCATGTTTTCATAGTTTTTCTTCCTTTTAGATTGACCTTTCATCATGACGTACTGACCTTGATGTCTCTTAGTACAGCTTTATATTCCAATCGATTTTTGTCTGATATAAGTGCAGTCCATTTTGGTTACAACTAGCATGAAACATCTTTTTCCCAATCCTTCGTTTTTACCTTGTGTACATCTTTAAATATTAAAAAAGATTCTTATAAATAGGCTACAGTTAGATTTTACTTTTTATTTATTTTTTCCCATGCAACAACTCATCTTTTTGTATAGATTGTTTTAATGTATTTTTTTGGTACAAAGTCTCTCTACACAGCTAAAACTTGTAGTGATCCTCCTGTCTCAGCCTCCCCAGTACTGGGATTACAAGCATGCACCACCACTCCCACTTTCAGTGGCCAGCTCAGCAGGAGACCAGCATGGCATGCAGTACCGGGCATCAAACCCAAGTCTTTGTGCTTGCCAGGCAGGCACTAAGACCACTGAGCTACCTCCCCAGCCCCTCCATATCTTTTGGATGGTGAATTTAATTCACTTACAGTTTGCTTGCTTGATTTGATTTAGTATAGACTTTCTCTGAAGAGCTACTTTGGGTTACAGAAAAGCCGAGTGGAACAGTGGCACCCTCGTGGATCCTCTTTTCCCACTCACACCGCAGCTGTCCCATGCTAGTAACAGCTCTCATTAATGGGGTATATTTGTTAAAATTGTTGCACCAAGATTGATGCAATATTTTAAACTGAAGTTCATAGTCTTTATTAAAGTTTGCTCTTCCTTGTATATTTTTATGGGCTTTAAAAAAGGATAATGGTATAAAAATCCATTTATGTTAGAGTAACTATTAAGCAAATGCTTACTGTTGCCATTTTTTCATTGATTTTCAACTATCTTGCAACTGTTGTCCTCTTTTCCTCTGTTTGTCCTCAGTGGTTTGTTGATATTTTCTCAGTTTAATCTTTCATCTCTTCCTCTTTTTTCTGTTGTGTATTTCTTGTAGGTGTTCTTTCTGTAGTTACCATAAAACATGAATCTTATCATTATAATAATCTTATCATTATAATAGTTGATTTTCAACTAATAATGATTTTAATAACGTACAAAATGTCATTAATGTAACAACTTACAACTTACAATCATGTGTGTGTGAGAGAAAGCGAGAGAGAGAAAGAGAGAGAGAGAGAGACAGAGTGTGTGTGTGTGTGTGTGTGTGTGTGTGTGTGTGTGTGAGACTGGGGAGAATTTTTCCCTGAGCTACATCCCCAGACCTTTTTTCTGTATTTTATTTTGGGACAGAGTCTCACTAATTTGCTAAGTTACCCAACCTGTGTGCTGAACTTACAATTCTCCTGCCTTCTCCTCCCCAATATTTTTGTATGTTCTTGTTTGAACCTGAAGAACTCCCCTTAACATTTTTTTTAACTTTTCCTGGAAGTCAGATAAGTGGCTGTGGACTCCCATGGCTTTTATTTATCTTGGAAGGTCTGTATGTCTCCATGTTTTTAACGGTAGTTTCCTTGATATAATATCCTTGGTTGGTAATTTTTGTATTATGAACATCTTATACTATTTCCTTCTTGTTTGCAAGCTTTTCACTTAAATTTCACAGCTCAGGGCTGAGGAGATGGCTCAGTGGTCTAAGTACCTGCCTGACAAGCCCAAGGACTGGGTTCAATCCCTGGTACCACATGCCATGCTGGCCCCCTGAAACCAGGCACAAGCCTGTAAACCCAGCACAGGGTGGTTTGAGACAGGAGAATCACAAGTCTAAACCACGTAAAGACCCAAAAGAGTTCCACAGGTCAGTATTCATAATGAGCACAGATACACAAAATTCTCAACCAAATGTTGGAAAACAAAACTCAACAGCACAGTTGAGTGAGAAGATCATATCCACTATCAAGTGGAATTCATTCCTTGACTGTAAGGCTGATTAAAACTAGATGTCTCAGTTACTCTTCTCTTGGTGCTGGGACAAATACACGACACCCACAATGAAGGAAGGAAAGCTTTGTTTATCTTATAGTTAATACTCAGCTGGTTCCAAGGCAGAGTGGTACATGCCATCGGGCAGCAGTTCATGGCAGTGAAGGCAGCAAAACAGCAAGAGCAAGAGAGGAGTAACAGCAACAGTAACAGCACAGAGGAAGCCTGCCTGTCTTATGTTGCATTCAGGCTATCTGCCCCAGGCTGGTTGCAGTACTCACACCCATAATCCCAGCAGTACTCACACCCATAATCCCAGCAGCACTCATACCCATAATCCCAGTTTGGATCATGAGTTCATCACAAACTCTAGAAGCTCACCCCATGACGGCATGAGGCTTTGGGGTGACAACTATACAGAAACCATAACACTAGACAAGTCAATTAATATGATACGTACTAACAGAATAAAAAAAAAAGTTACATAATTATTTCAAAAGATGTACAGCATTCATTTGACAAAATTTAATACCCTTTCATGATTAAAAATGGTCTTAGTAAGCATATGGAAGAAATTTACTTCAACTTAATAATGAGTATATGTAAAAATCTCACAGCTAATATAGCCAACAGTGACCGAAAACTTTTCCATTAAGATGAAGGACAAGCTATGCATATTCACAGTCACACTTTATTCTCTGTAGCACTAGAAGTCCTTGCCAGAACAATTAAGCACTAAAAAAGGCATCCAAATTATGAAAAAAGAAGCAAAATTGTCTGTTTGCAAATACCATAATATTAGGTGTAAAAATATTTTAATGACTTCACAAAACCACTCAGAAATTGATTTAGTACAATTGCAGAATACAAAAGTAAAACACAAAAAAAATCAGCTGAATATCTATCCACTAATAACAATCCAAAAATAAAATTAAAGAAATAATCTCGTTCACAATAGCACTAAAAGGAATAAAATAGATATAGACTTACATCAAAATGATGACTTTTTCACTGAAAACTAAACACTCCTGAAATAGATTAGAAAGATATAAATAAATGGAAAGTCATTCTATGTTAATTGAGGGAAGAATTTAATATTTTCAAAGTGTTCGCTAAAGCAGTCTACAAATTAAATGCAATTATTATCAAAATCCTGATAGCCATGTTTTCCAGAAATAGGAAAAAAATTTCTAATGTGTTTATGAAACCAACAAAGACCTAGAAGCAGTACTTATAAAGAAGCACAAAGCTGCAGACATGTTTTTTGGTTTCAAAACATACTGCCATGCTATAGGAATAAAACAGTATGCTACCAAAATAAAAATGAATGATTCTCCCAATGAAATGGAATAAAGAGCACAGAAATAAACTCACATATCTACAATCAGGTAGGGGAAAGAAGAAAGGATGGCAGGAACATTGAATAAAGGATGAAATAACCACCACTATCTTACCCTACATGAGAAAGTATTTTTAAAGGGGCTAAAAAGTTAAATTCTAGACCTGACTCTAAAACTCCTTCAAGAAAACATGATGCCTAACTTCCTGAGATTGTTCTAGATAAAGATCTGTTGGGAATGACATCAATCACAGAGGCAAGAAAAGAAAAATAAAGAAGTAACTGTTTCAAACTGAAAAACTTCCACGCACAGAAGAAAAAAATAAGGTAAAAAGGAAATCTAAACCATGAGAGAAAAGAGATGCCGTGTCCAGATTATGTGAGGAACTATGACCATGTCATAGATCAAATGAAGGACCTTACTTTTGAAACGTGTAACCAAGTTAAAAAGACACTTCCCGAAAACAGACATAGAAGGGCCAACAAATAGATGAAAGAATTCTCAGAATCATTAATTATCAAGAATGCAGATAAACTATAGTGAGCTAGCAACTGTCACCTGTTAGGATAGGTATTTCTTTTTATGAGTAAAAGATACCAAGTGTTGGCCAAAAGGTGGAGAAATTAGGGTGCTTGCATTCCATTTCTGGAAACGTAAGATAGAGAAACTATAAAAATAGTACTGAGGTTCTTTTAAGACTTAAAATCATATACACCAAAAAACTAAAATAGGATTCCACATGATTCAGTGATTTCATGTCTTCACATGGATAAAAATGAATTGAAATCAGAATATTAAGGAGTTGTGAACACTCTTTGTAGTATAACTCACAATAGCCAACATATAGAAAAACTTACAATGAGTGATAGATGTAAGTGTGCAGTATAGAAGAAGCATTATTCATCACTGTAAGAAGGAAATCCTGCTCTATGTGACCATATGAATGTACATGAAGGACATCACGCCTCATATCTGATCATCTGAACAATTAACTTGAAGGTCACGGTATGTAGTATAACAACCATTGCTGAATTCCTATCGTTTTATTTAGTAAAATTCTGCAGCATTTCTAATTTTTTTTAACTATTCTCTTTAAAATAATAAAATAAAAATAAATAGATAAAATAAGGGGGCCACAGAAGAGCACATATGCATGACTGCAACATAAGGGACCTTCGATAGTGAAACGCAGAAACAGGGCATAGGTGGAGGTTTCTACAGCTGGGGGTTGGGTGAGGGGCCTACGAAGATAAATAAAAGATTGATGTGCATCAGGTAGAACACTTGAGCTATACAGGATGTGCAAGTTATACAGGATGTAAGCATATAATGGTGTGTGTGTGTGTGTGTGTGTGTGTGTGTGTGTGTGAAACTGGTAGCAGCTTTTTTAAAATTCTCACACATCCTGGCAAACTGTCCATCAGAAAGATATCAATGTCTATTTCCTTAAGCAACACAACTTCATACCCACTGAAGTCATTCCCTAAAATGCATGTGCTAATTTGATTTCTGCTATGCAATATTGTGCCTATAGTTACCAATATTATATTATATGCATAAAAATGATGAGAAGGTGCACCTCATGTTGAGTCTCCTTACCAAAATTTAAAATAAATAAGTTAACACAGAAAACAATCAAAAGCTCTTTTCCCAAGGATTGTAAATCATTTTCTCTAGTATGTTTGTCCAGACATTGGTTTGTCTTAAATTTCGAGGTGAATGTGTTACAAAATCCAAGTTAAGAAATACCAATCTAGGGCTGGCCAAGTAGCTCAGTGGATTAAAGCACCTGCAAGCAGGTGTAGGGTTTGGGGATTTGATCCCCAGGACATGCTGAGATGGCACTTGAGACTGGGTGTGGTGGTGTGCACCTGTAATCCCAGCTCTTGGGAGGCTGTAAACAGGTGGATCACTATGAGTCCAATCTAGTAGAGAGACCCTGTAGACCTTTCCCTAAAATACAAAAAAAAAAAAAAAGAAAAGAAAAGAAATACCAATCTGTAAGAATGATGTGAATGAAAAACTGATTACACAGTTTTCCTTGTAAGACTTCATGAGATTTAATCATTTCAATAGATGTACAAGTAGCTCATATACCAAAACCCTGGGATTGTTCTAATGATTGACTTCAGTTTTCACATATTTGTTTACAGAATATTATGATTGCTAATGTCTGGATACTACATCGTTAGTACTCGATTGGGAGAACTGATAAAAGAGTTACATAACATGTTCCGATCCTATTGTGGACCCACAATACTCTGGTTCTTTTTTATTATGAGATGAGGGCTTCAGCAAAGTTAGGGTACAGCTTTTAGCTGGGCAGGATGCAGACTGACAGAGTAGCTTTATATATAATTGTACACTTTGTTTTATAAAATGAACTTAGAATAGAGTAAGTGGTGTAGTGCAGACCAAAATACAGTCATCAGCACATGCCTTCTAAGTACATAAACACTATAATTAGACTTAAGATTATTAGCAGGGTTGATGAAAGACTTCTGCTTAAAGTGACTTGTGTGTGTGTCTGTGTGTGTGTGTGTGTCAAGCACAACCTGAAAATAATACTAACCTCGCTCATACCCAGGAAGATGGTAATGAGAAATTCATATGCAGCAGATCCAACTGAAAGGAGTATCGCATTTCCTCCCTAAAGAGACATAGAACATTTTTTAACTAATTTTTGTGAACATGGTAATTTATAATTGATATTGAAAATCGTACCGGTCGCGTAAGAAAATTTTCAAAATTAAAAAAAAAATGTTTTCTAAAACAACCCTCTATGCACACCATTTGAATTCATGCCTCATGAATCTGGATTAACAGGATCCATAAGGTTTTGTGCCCTCTTGGAAAATAACTCATGCTGTGAGAATTTTTTAACATAATCATATATCTTCAAGAAAAGCTGTAGAGGATCTATGGTATCTATGATATAAATCTACACATTGTATTTAACTGTACGGCGCTTATCTTTAGGTTCACCCAAATTTTTCTCCTTTTAAGGACTTAAAAATGCAAGAGTGTGTGTGTGTGTGTGTGTGTGTGTGTGTGTGTGTTGTTGCATAGAGTGATTGCATGAGGTACAACTAACCATTCTGTAAACGTTATTACTATGATCCTGATGTACAAATAACCACAGATCTACTTGCCTTCCCACCTCAAGTGTTTTCCTGCATTGAGTCTACTGTGAGCCAGATAAAGTGCGCTTTTATAAACCCTGCAGGTAATACCTGGGCAGGTAGTTCAAAGTTCCTACTTGAGAAACTGGTAGCAGCCTTTTTAAAATTCTCACACATCCTGGCAAACTGTCCATCAGAAAGATAGCAATGTTTATTTCCTTAAGCATCACCACATCATACCCACTAAAATCATTCCCTAAAATGCACGTGCTAATTTGATAAGCAATGAATGTTTCATGCTGCTCCGAGACCTAGAATGTCTTTGGTTGCTAGTGAAGATGAGTTTTGATACCTTTTTAGTGATTCTGTACATTCTTTCATACATTTCTATTTTGCTTCCTATCACTTGTCCGTTTTTTCCCATTGAGACAAATTTTTCTTCCCTGATTTATGAGAACTCTTTGTAGACTAAGACTACTCTTTCAGCAAAGATACACTTCCTGGTGTACTGTTCAAAGTTTAATTCTACGGCAATGCTTTTTGTCCTGCAGAAGTTCTAGGTATTCGTGCAGACATACCTAGATGTACTTTGCTCAGCATCTACCCATTTTTCCTTCCACCCTTTCAGATTACTTCTGATTTTCCTTTGCTGCCATTTTTATTGTATATTTTATTTTACTTTCATCTCTTCAATCTATATGGAAAGTATGATAATAAATTATCTTAGGAAATAAATTTACCATCTTTTTTTTAGTTTGTTTGTTTGTTTGTTTTTTGTTTTTGTTTTTGTTTTTGGTGGAACCGGGGATTGAACTCAGGTCCTTGCGCTTGCCAGGGAAGCGCTTATTCCACTGAGCCATCTCCCTGACCTCAAAAATGCACAAGGGTTTTTTTTGTTTGTTTGGTTTTGGTTTTGGTTTTGGTTTGTTTGTTTGTTTGTTTGTTTTTAAGCTCCTGATTGCCTCCAGCTCTGGCCTTGATTGCCTTGAGTATGCGGGAATCGAGCCACCAATCCCAGAGGCCGACTGGTTTATTTAAGTAGGCACTTAAACAAGTGAGCTAGTGGGCGGGCCCCCAAGTTTTGTTTTGTTTTGTTTTGTTTTTTGTTCAGAGTCTCACTACATAGCCCACATTAGTAGTGATCCTCCTGATTTCTGCCTCCCACATGCTGGGATTACAGGCGCGCGCCACCGTATCTGGACTCCATCGCTGGCTCAGCGCACCCGAAGGCGGGGCCGGCATGACCTTCTTCTACTATTATTTGTGCTTTTGTTTTTTGTTTATTGCGCTACTGTTTGGCAGGCTTTCTCTAACCAGTATATCTTATTATTTTGTCATAGATATGCAATTGGGAGCAGTTGCTGAATAGTCACTGGTAACTGATGCTAATTCTTTTATTATGCTTTTTATGATTAGCTCTTTATGGATGAATTGGTAGCTGAGATAGTCTCATGTCTCTTTAGGTATATTTTCATTTTTAAAACAATAACACAAGGGGGCCAGGGAGATGGCTCAGTGGAATTAGCACTTCCCTGGCAAGCGCAAGGGTATGAGTTCAATCCCCGGTTCCAACCAAAAAAAAAACAAAAAAACACATTTTCTTAGAGAAAATGACTCCTTCTCAAATGTGCATCTTAGAGGCTGTGCTAAGTCTGCTAGCGTGCTTTCCAGCTCTGCCAAAACATGGTCGTGCTACAACTGTTGTCAGATTATTTTGAGATTTCTATTAATTTAACAAGAGGATTCGCTGGTAAATACAGGATGTACCATGAAACTGTGTACAATCAAATATGTACCAGGGATCTGTTTGAACTAGAAGTTGCTATATAGAGTAATAATTCTATCATTAAATTGGAACCAGTGGGGAGAAGAATGTCCCCGGGAAACATAGGACATTAAAGAACCCAACTTAAATAAAGTTGGGAAAACTTTGTCTTTGATTGCAAGAGCTGATCCCCAGAGAATTCTTTTTCTTTTTTTTTTTTTGTCTCTTTTTTCTTTCTTGTTTTTGTTGTTGTTAATTTCAAAGGTACAGTTTGGTTTCAAAGAAAAGTATATAAGCAGATAATAGAATTTTCCCACTCCACAGGGTAGGGATGACAAGTCTCTCTGGACTGAGGTGAGAAAAAGATGAAAAAGAGAAATCAGAGGTGGCATTCTTTGTTGTCCTTGTCCAGTAATCCAAGGAGGCCAGGACCTTGGTGAGAAGATGGCAGAAATCACGAAGAAATTATACAAGACAGTGAAGTCATGTCCATTCCTCTTGGGATCCCAGGGAGACTGAGAATCGTCTCGTGAACTCCCTGCTTTCCCCCATGGGACCTTGGAGCAGCAGAACAACAGTAATACATGAGTGGTCTGGCAGATATGACTACTCAGCCTCACCTAATCCCATAGACCAAAAGCTGGCAACGTTTTCTGTGAAGGACCCGTGATCTGCATGGGTCTCTGTCATTACTTCACCCTGCTATGGGACTAGAAAGCACACACAACATGCAGATAGGCAATTATTCAAGTAATGCTTCATTTGAATTTTGTATCATTTATGTATATTACAAGATATTATTTTTCTTTTGATTTTTCAAATCATTTAAAACTATTAACATCACTCCAGCTTACAAATCAGAACAACAACAACAAAAGAACTCTGACTATAAAGCCACAGCCAGTTTGCCCACTACTTTGTAGACTCCAGCATGGTAAGAAGAACATCCGAGAGTTTCTGACATTCAAGAGTGAGATGAGGGACCAAGGGAAGCAGGAGATGGCTTTCAGGCACTGTTCCAAGAACGATGTCTCCTCTGCAGGCCCTTGTGCCATGCTGCCTGTCTTGGAAGCATCTAGTGGTTGACTAAAACCTCTGCAGACCATAAGCCAAAATAAGCATTTCCTCCTTGAACTTGTAGGTGTCTGGTATTTTGTCCCAGAGCCAAGAAAGTAGTGAAGATACTGTGTCAACTGCAGGCATGGAAAAATAAAAAAGTAAGAATATCAGTGATGAATATAGTGGTGACACAGAAAGCCTGAAAGATTGGGAGGGAGAAAGGAGATGCTTGACAAGTGCCACATGCCCCTCCCCAGTGTCACAGAAAAACTACACATCCACAGTCCCTCTTTGGAGTGCTTCAGAACTCAGGTCATTCTCAGAAAGTCAGAATCCAACTACCCCACAAGAGACAATTGCCTTAATTGGGTAAATAGAAATTTTCTCTGCTTAGGCAGATGCAAGGACTGGGTTTCAATCCCAGGCCTGCCATGCTGGCCCTGCCACCGGGGTGTGCTGAGACAGTGATTGAGATTGGATGTGGTGGTGCGAGCCTGTAATCCCAACACTTGGGAGGCTGAAAACAGGAGAATCACTCCAAGTCTGATGCGTGTAGTGAGACCCTATAGACCCTGCACTAAATACATAAAAAGGTTTTTTTTAAAAAATTCTTCTAAAAACAGGAGAATGTACAAATTGAACAAGTTTTGTTTATAGAAAAATTGAATCAGTTACAGTTTTCAACACCTTAATTATAGGACATGTGAATGGTCATGCCAGCCTTATAGTGCAACTAGCCAGGTATTGGTTTTGCCACTTTTGAAGGAGGAAAAAGCACACTTCAAAGGCCTCTGCCCACAAATCCTGGCCCAGATCTGAAGAGGTTCTACATCACGGACCTAACATGTCTACCATGTCCAGGCTTATTTCTCAGATTTCTTGTCCATTAACCTACATATCTCTTCCTGACTCACAACCTCCCTCAGTAAATTACTACAATACGATAAACACTTACATAACTGAAAACAAGCCCCAGTGAACCATTTTTAAGGATTTAATCAAACTTCTGAATCATTTAATCTTTTAAATGAATATCAGCTTTCACATTGTCAACTACTACAGGAAAATGAATTCTGAGAGTTTGATTAAAATCACTTTGAAGTTGCAAATTAATTTGGAAAGATTCCCTATCTTTAGAATACTAAAATGTACCATTTAAAAATATGATTTGTTAATTCATAGTTACATTTTCTATATGTTCATAATCATATTTTTAAGTACTCATTGAAGTTTTTGTAGTGAGAATTTTTATTGATTATGCAAATTTCGTAAATGTATTACATTTAATGTATATGTAAGTATATATTGCTGTTAGATACTAATTTAAGTACATTTATTTTGTATATAATCCTTTAAACAAATACACCTGTTTGTTCTACTAGATTTTTTTTTTTTATTTTAGTACAGGGTCTACAGGGTTTACAGGTCTTACTATGTAGATTGGACTCATAGTGATCCGCCTGTGTTCAGCCTCTCACGAGCTGGGATTACAGGCATGCACCATGGCTCCCAGTCCCAATCGTCATCTCAGCGTTCCCCAGAGGTGGGGCCGGCACAGCAAGGCAGGCCAGGGATCGAACCCCCAGCCCCTGTATATGCCTAAGCAGGTGCTTTAGTCTGCTGAGCTATTTGAGCGGCTCTTGTTCTACTAGATTTTCAAATGATCCTTTTCAGTTTTTCAGATAGACACACTATCTGAAAACAAAAGTGTATCTAATTCTTGGGTGATTGTACGAAGAGATATAAGCACATAGCTTACTGGAAGAACAAAAATAGCCAGTAAAAAATTTGGGAAAAAGAGTTCTATGGCCCGAGATAATGAATGCCTACTTTTGACCATCGTTTACCTCTCAAGCAAAAGTTCAAATGTTCAGCAAGGCACGTGGCAAGGGAAACAACTGCAGAAGGATAATGCAAATGCATAGAGTGCAGAGAGGAATCTAGCTGCATCTAGCAAGAGCACACTTAAGTTTGACCACTAACCCATAGATCTTATTTGTTTGTATTTATCTCAAATACAGTGCCAAAAAAATGAGGATGATATCACACAAAAGAAAATGTACAAAACCATTCACTACTTTGGTTCTTAGATACTTTTGAAATTTGTCTATTCAATAATTTCCCTTCTTTTTCCTGAATAATAAAAGCATTTGGAAAAGTAAATCATTCTCCAAGAATAGATTTAGCCTTGCTTCTAAACAGTGATCTATTGTTTTATTGTTATTATTTTATTCAAAGTTTTTGATTTATTTAAGGCATTTTTTGGCAGTGTACTTATTGCAAAGTCTATAATCTTTAACAGATTATTTGTTCCCTGAAATTGAAGCATTTACTATTTGTCTAAATTTGATGTAATTTAACTGAGCATAATTTTGATATTTTGGGGTTTATGGGTTTTGGTAAATTTTCTGCTTAGCGAAGTTTCTTTTTTTACATAACTGATGCTTGGACTATGTACTTGGAGTACATTCTCTTTTCCTAAAACCCTTGTTTTATAGAGCTCTCTGAACTAGCTTCTTTATTTCATTTTTCGCTTATCTTTAATATTTCCTCTTTTTTCTTAGTACTGTCGGTAAATTTCTGATTTTTCTTCTGTGAGATAAATTCAGTTTTTGCAACCCACAATACAGTTTGTTATCCACATGCAAATTTCATCTTTACCTGAACATTCACGTAGGCTTTTCCAGTAGTAGATCATCCCTTCTTGCTGCCTGTTCCAATTCTATTAATTACCATTCTAGTAAAGCTTGATTATGAATTCTTCTCTTCTGAAATGTTCGCCTGTCCTTGCAGCAAATCTATTTCCAAAGGAGTACTACCTCTGGTTCTTTAGGATTCTTCATTATTTAAAACTTCAGTTGACCCCACGTACTGTTCTAGGAAAACAATCTCTACTATTCCAGCTCTCAGATCTGTGCACACACCAGCGTCTTTTCTGGTTCTACACATTCAAAAACTTTAAAAATGGCTCTATATGATCCTCATCTATTTGTTTCCTGCGAGTTGTACTACATTTCTCTCAAGTACTTAACTTAGACTTTCATCTGCACTTTCTGTGGCCAAGAGTGCACAAGATGTTTAATACATTCTGGGCCCTTACCTGAGTTATAAAATTATTCTTATTTTTATCTTCAGTCAGAGCCAGAAGACTCTAGATCTTGTGTCATCTGTCATCCAGAAGAGGACAGATGAAGTCAAAATTTTATATTTAAGGAATAACAACTACTGTATCCAATTCTTGGTGGTTGTGCTAAGACATAAAATAACACATTGTTCACCAGAAGGAACACAAATGGCCTGTCAAAAATATGGGAAGAAGGAATTCAGAAGTCCTATTTTTAAACTTGTTCATCCAGTGAACATAAACAACAGCAAATGAAGTTAGAGGCAAAATCTCCAGGGATGCCAGGTCTTTGGGATTCATGAGCACCCACAGGACAGCAGAAAACAAGCCACTTAAAAGTATCAAGGTGATTTTAAAGAGGGTCTGTATTCTTGAGATAGACTTTTATCCATAATAAGCTAATTAAAATATTTTGCTGCTGCAGTCCACAAGAAAGAAAGAAAGAAAGCTATAGAGCAGGTCTTGAGACAAAGATATGTTCCCTTTTATAGTTATTTTATAATGATGTTTTACAAATATCTTCCAAGTGACATTGTTAGAAACCTGGCTTTTAAATACTTTTGAGTAAAAATTGTACTATTTAGTTTAAAATTTCGATAATTTTTTATGAAACTATGCTGTCATTTATTTATTTTATCAACAAATATTTCTGTTATATCTACTATGTACCAGATAAAATAGGTAACTGGTTGTCATTTACAACCTTAGCCTATAAAATTTCAAAATCTGCATCTTTCTGCCTTTCTTTTAAAAGTCTATGTACATGTATTTGTGCATGAACCAACCCTGTCAAGTGTATACTTTTAGAATCGAGTGAGTGCATGTCACATCCTTACTCACATATAACTAGGTAGGAATTGTTCATGTATGTATCCCAGGTAATTTTTATAAGTTGAAATAAATGTGCATGTAAGTATAGGGTTACTGTGCTTTAAATTTGTCCCCCAAAAGCTCATGTGTTGGAAAGTTCTTACATTGAAAAAAGAAAAAGAAATTCAGAAAGAGGACATTGGAAATGAATTAGAATTAAATAAGGTCAGGGAGACGCCACCTAGGAAGACAGAGAGCCAGCCCAACCCTCTGCTCTGTCTCATCCTTGATGTTCTCTGCCATGTCAAGATGCAGGAAGGAACTCATCGGGTGCTGGCACTACATTTAAAAAAAAAATTATTGAGAAACAAATAGCAATGACAGTTTCAAAACTGATTACTAGCACAGTTTCAATAATTAATACACTGTATATTGTTGTCCTAGTGGTTATTCATTGTACAAGATGCAGACATGATATCCTGTCCACAAACA
>NDGN011475565.1:0-14182 GCA_002564285.1 Tympanoctomys barrerae
TGCAATCGGGCCCATTCGCTCTAGAGGTTAGGGCAGGACATGTGGTGACGGCTCCCCACATCTGGGCATGATTGGTTCCACTCTGGGGTGCTTTTGGGCCTGCCCTGGGGTGTGATTGGTTCCACCTTTGGGCCATGGACCTTCCTAGAGTGACACAGCACAAAAAGTGTATATGAAGGAATTGAGGAAGGCTGCCTGTGGCCCTGCCCCAATTCCTTGGAGAAGTCCCAGTCTTTGGAGGAGTTTGATCTTCCCAGCTGTGCCGCTTTGGAGGAGCTATGATTGTCAGCGTAGAAGGAAGAGAGAGTCGTGATAGACACTGCAGCTGCTGCTCCTCCTCTGCTCTTCACTGTTTTCTGCCGCCATGAACTGCTGCCATTTGCCTTGGAGCCAGTGGAGTATGAACTGAAGCCTCCACAGCCATGAGCTAAATACATCTTTCCTTCTTTAATTTTAGGTGTCGGATATTCTGTCCCAGCAATGAGTAAAAAGACATCATCCAAAGTAGACCTTATCAGGAGTATCTACTCAACCTATTACAAGTCATTCAGCTGGCTATAAGTTGGGCTGTTGTATAGGGATTAGGGACTACAGAAACACCAGCCATGTTACAGCATCTATGCATAGTACTCTCTGGAATTGTATGTGCACTGCTTGCAGTCCTACATGTGGGGACCTTATTACTACTCACTGGCTTTCATCTGTGGACTTCTGTATGCCTTGTGCCTTTTTGAAGGTGATTAGTCAAAAAACGGTAACTCAGGAATTTTCATTAAACTGTTTCATTTGCTCATAGGGCCCAGAACTACATTGTTTATTACAAGAAAAGAATGAAATAGCTCACACAGTGACAGAGATTCCAGGCTTGCTTAAAGGATTCTGGGAATAAACTGTAACTAGACGCATCCCAAACTGGATAATGGAGTGCAGAAGCTGGTACTACACTCACTGCAGAGGTATAGCAGAAAGCAATGAATGAAGATTTGTTCCAAGAGATAGCAAGAAATAGTGAAGCTTTAACCAGGAAGTAGGAAGAACATTATCCCAAAAACTGAGGTGAGGAAGCAGGTGTTGGATAGAGCTTCAAGTTGATGAGTTGATGGGTCAAGAAGTCACTCAGGTAAGTCCTTTGTTTTCCTAGGTATCTTTTTATTATCTTCTATTTCAAAAGTATTTTCAGTAATATGACATCTTCAGGTCGCTGCCTTTCTGTGTGTGAGGAACTGACCCAAGGACATCTGTCTATTCCTGTCCCTAGGCATTTTAATTTTCATGACCGTTTGCAAATGGAACCATTGTTCACTTGGGATAGACAGAGTGGCAATCTTGAGGTATTCGAAAGTCTCAGTGGCTTATAATCTTGTTCTAATGCTTGGTGTTTGATGCAGTTTCCAAGGAGAGCTGTGACACAGGGCATTAATCTGCCTCATGACAGCATGGGGTTTTAATGCGTTTTCTGCATCCACAGAAAGAGCCTCCTATGGAGGTGGTGAAAGGAGTTATGGTGAAATCAATATCTTCATTTCACTGGGGCACTGACAATTTGTAGCAATGATGCAAGGGATCACTGCACAAGGAAAGGTTGTTGGACAGAATCTAATGTACAACAGATACACTTTTAAAAATGGACACAAATATTTGTTCCAAGAGGAAAAAAGAAGATGATCAGGCTGCCTGGGACCAATATCTTTCTAGAAATATGTAGATAGCATAGTAAGACCAAAGGCATAATTTTGGAGCATTGTGAGGTTCATTATAAAACTGTTTCTGGGAAGATTAATTCCACAAGGAATATAAAAACATCAGTGGAAAATATCCTGACCATACATTGAAGTACCAAAGAAAAGGTGTGATACCTGGTGGGCTACAAAAAAAAAAAAAAGGATAAAATCCCTAGCAAGCCACATGATAATGCACTGAATATTAAAATTAAGGCCATTTGGCCTTGTCAGACCGTCAGAGGTATTACAGGATGAGGGGTAAGTTGAGTTCCAAGTAGCTAGGTTTTCAATCCTTTTGTGTGTGTGTGTGTGTGTGTGTGTGTGTGTGTGTATGTGTGTGTATAACACATCTATTTTAATTTTTAAAGAATACAAAATAGTAATAAAAAACAGCATTAGAAATGATACAAAATTTCACTAAACAAAGTAATAGGAATTCCCCAATAGTTGCTGTATTGTATGATGTTATCTGCAAATTAACAGATTACCAGATATCAACATGCAAGGTTCATTTAAAGAAAAAACAATAAAAGTAAACAATAATCAAGAAGTTATAATAAATTCAAAACAGGAAAAAATAAAAGTAAAAAATAAATTAAGCATTAACTGCTCTTTTCAAAAGATCCTTTTATTGTGACAGATACTGGATTTGCTGTTATATCAATGCTATTTGAAAACAAAAATAAATAGCCAATTATTAATTTCTGAATATAGTTGTGCAGCTTTCTCCAATTTCTGTGACATTCCAATGGCTTCTATGGACTAGCAGTAATTGGCGGTAACATCTAAGAAGGTATCCCTGCCTATTTAAAGTATTCCAAATACAAAAGAAGGATAGATGCACATTTTAAAAGACAATTGTTCACTGTTTTCATGCCTTCCTAGTTCTAAAGATTTAAACACTACACGCAGAAAAGTTTCTTGAATTTTTACATGAATGTGTATGTATAATCTTATTACCCACAGGAATTATTTCTTTCTTTCCATAAATTTATAAAAAGAATGGCTAATTTTTCTATCCTTTCTGTGAATGTTTTATTCCTTCTATTTTTCATCTAGCAGTTAATGTTGAGGAATAAAAATAAAAGTTCCTTATATTTGGGTACTTTGAAAATTCACATTTCCTGAGTCATGAAAAAAATGTTTTTAATGTGTCTCTCAGATATGGTGACTACTTCTAAAGTAGGGTAAAGACAGGGTGCATATGAGATGCATCTATTCAAGAAAATATAGTCTGATGCAAAATTTCACAAACAAATGTTCTGTGGAAAACTGGTCTCAAAAGAGTTCTATCATCAAATAAGTTTGAGAGCTGCTGCATCTTAATCTTCCTCTGGAAGACTCACAGCACACTTCAGAATACTTAAAACGCTGGTAAATTCTGCAGAAAAGACACTAGTTTAACACAACCCAGAATTTCTTAAACTTAGCTTACGGTACAACTTATCTTTAAAATTGCATAGAATTCCCACTAGTGTGTTGCTTCCTTGTGAGGAAATTTGAGCATATATCCTGTGCCAACCTGTTCCTTTCCAAAGGGCAGGATATTCTGCCATAAACTCGTGAACTTTAACATATATGATCATTTCTCTATAATGCCCTTGGTAGACTATGGCAGAAGAAACAATTGAAGTCTTTCTAACCCTCACCTGCTTTAATGGCTTCATCCATTTTCATTATAGGCTCCATTATTTCATAAAATTGCTGTGAAAAATAACGACCTAAATTGTCATCCAGCTTGTCAAATTAAGTGCTATATGAATGCAATAGCAATAGCGACCATTAATTGAATACTCAATGTATGTCAGGAAGTGAAGCATCAAGCTAGGCACTTGATGTGCACTTTCCCTGTGCTGCTGGTCGAGGAGGCATTGGTACCTTCACTTGAAGCATGAGAACATGTTCTTGAGAAGGCGTACATCTTCACAAATTCACTACTACAGGATAGAGGCAGCACTACACAACCACCCCCTGTGTCTCCCACGTTGCCATACTTTTCACTATATCATGTTGTCTCTCTAAATAATGTGAATCCAGCGAGTCCCAGCAAGATAATAAAATATGGAGTGATAAGAATAATGATGCCAATAATGGTAATTAATAACAATCAGAATGGTATTAAAACTCTACATATTGTCATTGCATGAAATTTATAGCAGTGCACTATTTTAATACTAGAGAGCCCACTCTCTCGCCTGCCTCCCCCACATCCAATTAATCACTAACTCTGGCTGATTTTTTTTCCCCCTTAATATCACTACAATCCATCTACTGTCACCAACTATTGTTAAAATTATCTCCTTATGTGCTCTGGAGTTTTTGCTACAATCAATGCCTAACTGCAGTCCGGCCTTCTTTCATTCCTGTGCTGAAGCTGCGGTGATCTGTCTAAACTACAAATGTTGTTGCTTTCTGAAGATCACTTTAAAACCTCTAAGACTTACGATAGACAATAAGCCAAAGAGCAAAAATATGAACTTGCTCTCTGGCTCTTAATGTATTGCAGCTTCAAACTTCACATTTTCTTACCTCACTGGGAGCTTTATCCATATCAAACTACAAAATCCATCGATTCTAAGGTGTGCTTTTATTTCATTAAAAATTTTCACATTTCTGAGATTAAGATGTGTTTCACCATCACCAGTTCATCATCCTTAAGAGGCAGTACTTTTTGTTTCTTAGTGGTTACAAAATAAAAGTCCACCTTGCAATTATTAAATGCATGCGTTCAGTTAAGTTGCATATGGCCAACTCTCTAATGTTCCACAGTTATTTCTTTTGAAGAGATATTTTCCTTGTTCTTCCCTTTAGCACCCCTTCAACTACTATTCCCAGTCTCAGTTTTCCTATGGAAAGTCCTTTTAAATTTCACAAACCCTATTTAAAGATGCCACTTTTCTACTCTACACCATTACCTCATTACATTTGTAGATGACTGGTTTGAAATGTGTTCATCATTTCTTCTGCTTTCTCTTTCATCTTCCTTTATGTGAAGTCCGAGTCATCTTCCCTGGAGTGTAGGATCTTAGCGACTCACTTCTTGACAATAGATTGTTGTAGAAGTCTCCCTGTGTCATTTTCAAGTTCAGATCCTAAAAGGACACTGTCTTTCTGTCCTTTGGATAGCTCTCCAGGGCTTCCAGGTCATAAGGGAACTCAAACACCTTTACAAAGAGAGCTCCACAATGAGCACCTGTAGCCTTCGGCCCAGAGCTCTGTGAGGACTCAATTCAGAAGCAGATTGTTACCCTCTATCCAAGCACTCAGATAACTGTAGCATCTCTGTCCAACATCTTGTTTGCAATCTCCTAGGAGGCCCTGAGCCAGAAATACCTTACTAAACTCCTGCTAAATTCCTGCTCCACAGATACTGTGAAATGAGAGCTATTTATTTTAGTGACTAAGTGTGGGGAGATTTGAAACAGAGCAGTAGATCGCTTACATGACACTGCATTGGAACTCTGTTCTTGACTGTACCTTCCTTTGGACTGAAGTCTTCTGGAGGACGCATCCTCCACTGTTGTCACTTCTTAGTGCTCTGCCCAGCATTTGACCTGTATTAGTCTCAAAAATTGTGTCGAGGTAACACATACATGGTGAACAATCCTGTATCGTCCAGTACTGTGATTTAGGCTGAAAACCCTTTCCCGTCCCCACAAGGAAGCACTGGTAAGACTTGATATATGCAGTCAGTTATTTGTTTGTTTGTTTATTTATTTATTTATTGTATCAGGCAGGAAAGAAGGGACATATGTTTTGATATTGTTTTATTTTTCCTATAATAGCCAGAATGAACATTTAAAACTATTGTTTTCTGCTCAGAAACTTTCATTGGCTTTGCATTTCACACAGAATAAAATTAAACTTTCTTATACAAAAATGCTCCTGTTTAACTCTCTTTCCATTCTCTAGAGACTAATTTTTCTAATTTTTCCTCAAAGAAACTGAGTTTTCTTCTTCAAAGCCTGTCCTTACTCTTCTCTTTGCCTGAAGTTTTCTGCCTTTTCAAAAAAGGATGAGATGTTTTATATGAATTGGGTTGATAGACTATGCCACTTCTTCACAGAAGACCCTCGAAGCTTGCTCTTCTTCTCACCCATTGCTACTTTGCCTAATACTCTGATGTGTTTTTTCTTCTGTCAGAAGTTATTGTCTATTTGTTTTCTTCCTCCCTTCTTTGACTAGACATGAGCGAATGAGTGCAGACACCCTGACTTCCCAGCTGATTCCTGTCTCCAATAGTCAATTCACCTGCTTGGCCAATTGTAAGCACTAAGTAAATACCTTTTGGGGGGCAGGGCAGTACTGGGGCTTGAACTCAGGACCTCATGCTTGCCAGGCAGGTGCTAAGCCATTGAACGAAGTTCCTGGCCATAGTAAACATCTTTAGGATGAGTGAATAGATAGATAGATGGGTGAATGAATGCAAAAGAAGTAGTATATCAGAGTG
This sequence comes from Tympanoctomys barrerae, assembly GCA_002564285.1. Classification (NCBI taxonomy): domain Eukaryota; kingdom Metazoa; phylum Chordata; class Mammalia; order Rodentia; family Octodontidae; genus Tympanoctomys; species Tympanoctomys barrerae. The sequence continues at coordinate 6,172 of NDGN011475565.1, forward strand.
GCAGAGAGTTGCCGGGATATACAGGATCATGTGCCTTGCCACAGTGTGTCCCCTTTGACTCTACTGGAGCCATTAATAGAGATTAGAATTAGAAGAAGAAAATCATATTTGACAATTTGTAGGACTCGTCTCCAGTAGAGTTGTTTTGTGGCTCAGGTGAACCGGTGAGAAGGACACCATCTCACCTCACAGGGAGAGGCAGCTTCAAAGAGGGGCCACTTAGGAAGCACCAGAGGCAGTGCTTGTGCTGAGAACATCAGGTTCTGGAGGATGGGCTCCGCCTATGAAGGAAATGAGCATCGTGAGGTCTGTTTACAAGGAATGGAAATTGACAGGAGAAGCAAAAGAAGAAAAGGTTGAATAAAGCAGGCACTTTGTGGAGAGCATGCGTATGTGGGGCAGTCGCAAGAGGACCAAATATACCTGATAAGGAGGTGGGTAGGTAGGAGACTGGAGGTCCTGTTTGCTTGTTTCTTTCTTTTTATAAACAGGACCTAAGATTTTATTTTATTTTTATTATTTAAAGAAAATTTTAAAATAGTAAAATTAACATTAGAAATGATACAGAATTCCACTAACACAATGACAGGAATTCAACAATAGCTGTTATATTGCATATTGTTCTTCAAATTAGTTGTTGAGATTACTAGATATAAGTATACAAATTTTTTCAGAGGTTATAAAGAGTTCAAAAGGAGAGAGAAAAAATTTAAATGTTAACTTTTCCTTTCAGTAGACCAGCAGAAATTGACAGTATAATTATCCAAGTGGAAGTCTTGTCTTCAGAAAACATGAAGAACAGGAACATGTCTCCAAGTTTATTCTATACACTGACAAATTTGGAAACTACCATTCTTCTAGATTAGGAAAAATAAGAATCAGAAAATCACTGCTTTAATGGTAACTCTTTCACATCCTAGCTGTAGAGCATAAGGCACTTTATGTAATTGTTGCGATGTTTACTTTGTCACCAACAGCACGGGATTAATTACTGCTATCTCCTGAAGGGTGTTGTGAGGACACTTGGAAATTTATATGCCAAGTTTATGTAAAGCAATGTACTGTAGGTTATGAGTTATTTCTGTCACATTGAAGTGCTCATCTAACTTATTACCATGCCTTTCCACCTGTAAGTGTATTGCTCATCCTCCTACCCAGAAGCCTCTGGAGTCATGTGTGTGCTTGTGGATCCTACTCTCTTAGTCTCACAGTACTAGGGAGGGACAGCTCGCCTACACTCTGCCTACTGGGCTATTCATCCAGAGATTTTAGCATTGGGTTTAAAAAAAAAAAAACTATCAATCAGAAAGTTGGTCTTTTGAATGATATAGGCCTAGAACTACGAACTGCAAAGCAAAGCAAGTCAACAACCAGACAATGCAACATATTTGCAGAAAAAAATCTGCTGGAATTAGGGAGAATTGTGGATTTGGGGCCCAGTTTTCTTTGCCGCTTCTGTGGCTTAATTATGTCTATCTTAATTGTTTCCTCTTTTATTTTGCAGTACTGGTGATTGAACCCAAAGCATTAACTATGAGCTACACTCCAGCCCTTGTTTATTTTTGAGACAAGACATGCCACCACTTATGGGCCTCTCTCTTTTAACTTAAATAACGTTGATTCCTGCTCTGCTGCAATGAAAGAATCCTAATATATTATTTTACACACACACACACACACACACACACACACACAGATGGTGTCTCAGTTACTTTTCTCTTATTGCTGGGAAAATACCCAACACTCAAAATGAAGGAAGGAAAGGTTTATTTAGCTCACAGTTGCTGGACGTTTCAGTCCTCACTCCACTGGCTCCAAGGCAGAGCGGTATGTGGCAGAGAGCAATGTTTCATGGTAGCAGCAAAGAGCAAGAGACCAAGGGAGGAGGAGCAGCAGCAATGGCAACCCAGGGCAAGTCTAACTCTCTGTCTCTCTTATGTTACATTCAGGCCATTTGCCCCAGGTTGGCTGTAGCACTCACACCCATAATCCCGGCAGTACTCAGACGCATAATCCCAGCCTTGGATCATGAGCTAATCACATACTCTAGAGCTCTACAAGCGTCCCGCCCCTCCCCCCCCCCATGACTGCATGAGGCTTTGGGGGGACAACTAGACACAAACCATAACAGGTGGCTAGCTGTACTACTGAATGATAGTTTCTGGTTAAAGAAAAGAAGTTGTGTTGAAGTCTTAAACACATGGAGCTCATTTCCTGAGTATGTGGCACACCTCTTTGTGGAGTTGTGCAGATTAACAGTATGCTGATTTAGAGTTTGTCAAAAGAGGCACTCTATGAAGGTGATAACTATAACAACACCATTAAGAGCATTATAGCTTTTAATAAAAACCAGAAAGATTGTAAAGCCCCATCCATGGCCTTTATGAAATGTTCAGCAGTGGATTATTAAAATAGAAGCCATCACAGCTGACTTGCTTGGCTCTAACTTGCTGGGCCACTCATCACATGATCCAGACAGTACTTGCATGTGATAATATCAGGAGTCACTGCTCTTCTGTCTGTATTCCTGTTACCTTTCTTATTTAAATGAATTCCATCTGTTTGGAAAGAAATTTCCATTTAGAAACTCACAGTATCCACTTTACTAATCAGACAAAAGAAATCTTCTAGTAGGAGAAAATAGTAACGCTCACTCCTATTATTTTGTCACATCATCTTCCGGAATGCCTGAAAATGTCCACACTGATCTGTGATGATAATAACTTTCAAGCAGGTTGTTGCTTTAATGGTTCCTAAATCCATGCGTTAATGAATCTCTAGGAGCATGTGTTAGCAATGCTATATATAATTTTCATCTTATGCCACGTTAATCTTACTGCTGCTTAATGCCCATGGCCTCATGGTTCTACAGTGATTAAAAACCTACAATATTTTATAAAAGCAAAGATATATGCATGCATACAGATAGGTATGTATTCCAAAGTTGAACACTGTTATGGTTTGTGTGTAGTTGTCCCCCCAAAGACTCATGTAGTCATGGGGTGCGGACTTCTAGAGTTTGAGATTAGCTCATGATTCATTGGGATTATGGGTTTTAGTACTGCTGGGATTATAGGTGTGAGTGCTTCCCCAGTTTGGGGTGGATAGTCTGAATGCAGATTAAGAGAGACAGACTTGCTCTCTGTTGCCATTGTTGCTGCTACTCCTCCATTTTGCTCTCTGCTCTTTGCCGTTGCCATGAAAGGCTGCTCTCTGCCATATGCCAGCCTGCCTGGGAGCCAGCTGAGTATGGACTGAAGTCTCCTATAACTGTGAGCTAAATAAACCTTTCCTTCCTTGATTTTGGGTGTTGGGCATAACTGAGACAGACATATTTGCAGGTACACCTTATAACAGTAAGAAAGAATATCTAGAATCAAGATTGTGTTGAAGGATCTGAGACCTATGGTGACAACAAATGTGTGACAGAAATGTTTATAATTGGTGGTCGGGGTGAATGTATATGTATTTTATGCATATGTGTGTATGAATATAGGCACACTGTTTTTGTCCATTAGGTGACTACCCACTTTGCCCCCCAAAATAACTAGCTGGAAAATAATTAACCTTGAAAGCTAGAGGTCAAAGATGCCAGGCCCAATCAACCTATTCTTATCTTCCTGGCCTTGCAGAGTAGCTGCCGAGGGAGAGAATGGAGCTGACATTGCCCAGACCATCCTTCAGGGAATGAACTCACGAAACTTCCTGTTGTTTTTCTTCATTGTTCAAAGGTCAAAGAATCACAGTAGCATTTACATACTTTGTTTTCAGCGGTTGCTGGCTTTGTGAGGATGCACTCAATTATACTGAGAGCACCTATATTTATTAATAATGTTAAAGAGTAACCATTGGTAGCTTCCTACATGATTCTGTACAACTGCTTTTTGCCGAGCTTGCTTATCTGTCTATCTATCTGTCTATCTATCTGTCTGTCTATCCTCTGTCTGGAATTAAAAAGGGTTAAATATAAAAGAACTACCATGGATTTTTTTTTTTAATTGTTCAACCCCCAGGTACTGCTGTCTTATCTACCATTAATTTTGTGTGCCTAGTGATTGTTTCCCATCAGGTTTAGTGACTTTGTTCCCCTAGCAGCCTAAGATGGAGATAAGCTTGAGCAAATGACTGCTTCAGTGATGGCCCTGTGTGTGCGCGCACCCTCTTCACTGTGGCCTCTTTCTCAGGGGCAACGGTGGCACGGTGGCCTGAGAACAGCCCAGATGATTCCATCGCTGTCTGTCTCTATTCCTGTAATGATGAGATAGAAGATTCCAGAGCTTTACTTTGAATTTCAAATTTTCCTTTGGCATTTGAAGAAAGTGATCTGTGTGTTTAGGGGTCAAGCTGGATTCTCCAGCTCGTTTTACATGCTCACAAAAACAGCCTGGGCTTTGCAGCTTGAGTCTCTCGAGGTGACCCAATTGTCTTTATTGCAGGTTCCTTTGGGACTTTGCCTCTGAAACTCTCTGAGAGCACTTACGCTCTGAACAGTGAATAAGATAGCTGATCCCCTCAGTTCCTCTCTGCCCTTCTAAGGCAGCTAATGAAATCAGAGCTGCTCTGTGTTATCACCTGCCATTCTAATATATCACCTGAGATAAGTTATCAGGGTTTCCCCAAAGCAAACCAAAAGGAAAGAGAGACACTTTGGATGAGAAGACAATTTGGAACAGGACAAGTATGCCTATAGCTTACCTGTTAATTACCCAGAGTCATGATCCAATCATATGTCTGGAACAAGCAAATGAATTGTAGTCACTTCAAATTAGTGCACTCAACAGGCCAGCAGCAAGTTAATTCTTAAGCATTTAATTCAGTCAATTGGTACTCAAACAAGGAAAGGCAGAAACAAATGGTGTGGTCTGTAAGGTAGTTAACCTGACCCCAACTCATAAAAGCAAATTAGATATTTCAGTCTTTCCTCGATTTGTCCTGACTACGAAGACACTCATTTTCAAACTGAAGTTTGGCATCCTCCTCTCTGCTTCTCTCAGATCTTCCATTATTTCCTTGGATGGTTAAACTTCTTGATTCCCTTATCTGTAAATGAGGATAATAATATTGAGAATAATTACAAGGAATAGGAAGTATACATTTAAAGCACCTACTAACCACTTGCTTGATTCTAGCTAGCACTATGATTTTTATGTATTCATTGAAAAATAGCAACTAGGCTGGAGATGTAGCTCAGTGGCACAGTGCCTGCCTGGCAAGCACAAGGTCCTGAGTTCAATCCCCAGTACAGGGGGGGAAAAAAAAAAGACAGCAAAGGAAAAAAAGCAACTAAATATTTTTCTTCATTCTCTGAGGATCCTGGCCTTCCATCAGAGATGGGGGTCCTCTTACATTTCTAACAGAACAATCAATTGTCAAGTACCCGATTGTGTGGCAATGCTCTCCCTGTTACATTAAAATTAGCTGTTTGGTGTCATTTCAAAATGTTTTCTCTCATTTTTGTATGACTGATACTGGCACTTTACCCTCTTGGTGAGGAAAGGATATGTTGATCCTGACACTTCTGTACTTTGGTCATTCCTTGGAGAGCGGTGTCCCTGACTCCCTTTCTGCAGAGTGCCGTCCGTGTGCTGGGGATCTTTTGCCGGCTCCCTCTGTGGTTCTCTGTGACTCATTATTGTAACCAGGATGGCCTTTTCCCCCCTCTCTCTTTCCTAATAAGGAACAGAACCAACACGACCAAGATCACTTTGAGCACTGGCATTTCTTCTGAATACAGTTCTAACTAGATTTGTATTTTTATGCTGTGGGTGGAAATGCCAGATAAGGAGAAACAGATGAAGACAGATGAAAGGGTGAGATGCAAGGAGGAGGTCAGTTACTTGGATTTCCTGAGGTGGGACTTTCGTTGCAGAAATGGCAACCTGCTCTTTTAAAAAATACATCGGAGTTCAGTACCATTAACAATAGATAAAGAAAGGAGGCAAGAAGCTCTGTGGCGTTAATCTCACCCCTCACAAATAATGGCACCAATGACATTTGACCATGTGACAGATGAGTGAGTGGAGAGCCCTGGGACTGTGATAGTGACAGTTTTCTTTTTCTACCCTTGTAAATTATTCAGCACTGGCACAGCGCTGGGAAAACACAAACCCGAGAAAGGGTAAGGGAGAAAAGGAATTCTATTGCAAATGAGAATGGCTGCTGACAAGTCCATTAAAAAACAACAACCCAACATTCAAGCTGTGCCTGCCGCCTTCAAAATGTCCTTCAAAGGTTTGGTTCACTAACCTCTTTCAGATACGCAGGAAGGTAGCAGAGAGGAGAGGAGAGGTACTCACCTGCTAAAAACAGTGTCCTAGGTCCCTATATATTGACTTTGGGATTCCATGCAGTTTTGTTAGATGTGACTACCTTCCCTTCCTGCTTCTCTACTGTATGAAAGCTGCCACCCTAGTAGAGGTGGTTTTCTTGAATTTGATTATAAAAATTTCACAGATGAGTTATAAAAATGCCATACCACATCTTTGTTTCTTTCTTTTAAAGGTGGAATATATTGTTTCGCAATGAGTGTTACTATTTATTTTTCTCTGCTTGGGAGGGAGAAGGGTCAGTCTTCCCATTGAAATGCCGCTAAAAAAGGGGGACCCAGACAAGTCCCCTGAAGTGAGACTGTGGGTGAGGATTCTGCCTGCTGCGCCAGACAAGTTGCTCCGCCCCAATCTTCTCTCTCCAACATCTGCTGTGCAGCTGGAAAGCTGAGAAATTGATGTTTTTACATGGGTTGTCCAGCAAGGGGGGCTAGAAACTACAATTCCACTTCTGTGGGAGATGATTCCTGTCTGGTATATCCTGCTAAAGAAAAATTGCTGGTAACATCTTGTATTTCTATAGTAGATTTTATGTGACATTTTCAAAATATTTTACATTAATGTATGAAGCTTCCCTTGGTAAGGTATAATAAGTGAGCACTTTATCTCCATTTTCTGGAAGGCTAGGATGATACAACAGCAGGCTCAGTGAGAAATAAATCTGCTGCAGTGTCATGGATGGCCCCAGATGTTCTTTTCTCTGCCCCCTCCTCTCCACAGCTCTAATATTTCTTGTCCTCCATCTTCTCTTTACAATAATGGTATAATTTTCAAGCATGTCCTTTGTCAGCCCTTTCCTGCCTGGACCTATCGCTAGAGAGTAGTAGGAACATCACAGAAGGTTGCATAGTTTCATTTATGCCATTGTGGAGATTAGATGGTAGCATTTGCACCATTCCTGCGTGGCCCACATTTCTTGTTATGCTATTGTGGCTTCCCTGAATCCCACTACAGCTAAATAGCACTGCTCTGATACAGTCTGGGTTGGAATAGAAACCTCCTGGGTTTTACTCTTACACTTCCATTCTAGAATATTTACTTTCCATTCCTGCCCTGCTTGCTTGCATCCCCAATCACCCCAACTTTACCCTTCAAACAGACTCAGGAGCTTCCAGTTAGCTTCGGGTGACATCCTCATTGTGGTTGTTAGTATTATTCATTGCTGAGAGAGGTTAAGCAGAAGTATGTGAAACCCGTTTTCTGGTAAGGGAAGTCTACCTAAGGGAAGCCCACTGGACCAAATGACCAAGAAAGAGGGGCATTATAGTTTAGAACATTCATCTAAATGTGCATGGCCATGACTGGGGTCCTTTAAGGGAGGTTTTTTAATGGGAGCTTTTGTAGAACATTATCTCTGAACTCTTTATTTCCAATAAATCTAACCATCTGATTTCTTACTTTAGATTTCTATTAAGTTTCTATTGTGAGCCTGGAAGACCACTTATGGCTATAAGAGAACTGTAGCTGTTTTTTGTAGTATGCCACTTAAAGCCTAGGAATGTCAATAAATGATGAAAGTCTAGTCCTTGCTGATTTGAAATTAAAACTTGGTTTATCAAAAGTTTATGACTCAGTCAAAAATTAAATAAAAAATTAAATGCTCCAAATGATAAGCAATGACTGAATATATATATATATATATATATATATATATATATATATATGTGTGTGTGTGTGTGTGTGTG
>NDGN011475569.1:0-15500 GCA_002564285.1 Tympanoctomys barrerae
TATATATATATATATATATATTCATATATATACACAGGGATCCACACATGATAAAACAAGAATTCAATGTGTAATTCTTAGTGAAAAGTACTCTATAACAGGCACCAAGTACATCTCCTTACACTTTCCTTTTTCATATAACTAGAAATTTATTGCCCTGAAAATAAAAGAATACTTTTTCTGCCAATCTCTCATCTCAGTCTTCCTAATTTCAGGTGACTTTCTCAGTGAAAGCAGATAGGCAGATTAACCTGGTCAACTAGGTCACCACTCTCTGTCTTGAATATGCACACCTAGGAGTACAAGATGAATTAGTCTATTTTTCATTTTGACAGGCTTTCTTCATAGTCATCTAAGAACGTCTTCTAGGCGCCTAGCATATGATTTTGCTTATAGCTAAACCATTATGCCTCATTCCTTGTATAATACGTTGTAATTGTTCTTTCATTGAATTTCACCAAAGATTCATTTGTAATTGTTGCACAGTATATACTAGTAATTCTCAAATATTCATGCTGTGTGTTTTTTATATTCTTAACAATACCTTTGAGTTAGACTGTGTCAGAGCTTAGTCTCTTGAAGTCTCATTGCTTTCACCATCCCCACAGTGTCATGCCAGCTGCAGTGACTTACATAGTCTCTTCTAATGTTCTTTTATTTACTCCCTCATATTGTGTAAGTCCAATAAGGCCTCACTCACAGGACATTCTGTTTCAAAGATGTAGTTTAAGATATGATGGAGAGAACATAGGGTTTGCTGGACACATCTCTAAGTTTGAATCCCCCTTCACCAGAGTGTGGTCTGGGATAAAGGCTTTATATTTCTGAATCTTTATTTACTCATCTGTAAAATAATAATAATGGGACATTACAACTCATACAGTTGTCACAAGCCTTAAAATTAGGTCATCTAGGAAGTGCTTTGCAGAGTCATGGACATATGGCTTCATGCTTGCAGTTGGGTAAAAACTTCCCAGTATTTTCCACACTTTCAGGGTTTTTTTTCTCCCATATTTTTATTAGCTGGGACTATTTCTCTTAAACATAGCTCATAAGAATCAAATAAGTCTGTAAATATTATTATGCACATATGTCAGCTAAGATGTGTTTGACTGAAAGTAAACAAGCTAAAAGAGTAAAGGAATAAATTATAAGTCAAAGGAGCAGAGAGAGTGCAGACTTCTGGGGTACTGGGTTCATCACGTTACTTCTATACCTCTTTCCACCCCAGATCAGTGTTGGTTTCATGCCAAGATAACTCCCATGCTGTTAGAACGTGGGGTCATCTGCCTATTCCTGTTTCTTGTACAACCAGAAAGAATTTTATTTTGTTTGCTTTATTCTTATAATTTTATTGACTTCTGACAAATATTTCTCATCCACTTGTCCAGAATCAGGCCATAAGCCCCATTCTTCAGAGAAATATTGACAAGAAAGCACTAGATTACTCTTATCGAGAGTGGTACCCTCTTGAGCACAGCAAATGCCCTGCACACCTTGCCGATGTGCAGGAAGGAAAACTGGACCAGATCTGGGAACTCAGTCAATATTCCAGTTGATCTGCCAGAGTGTAAGTGCTTGTTTCATTTGCTTTTACGTAGGAATCAACTAGAACACTAACTGAGACATAGAAGGATTCCAACGCTATTTGTCAGACTCGTAGTGATCCGCCTGTTCACAGCCTCCCTAGAGCTGGGATTACAGGCGCTCATCACCACATCCAGTCTTGATTGCCCTCTCATGGCGCCCCAGGGGCGAGGCTGGCACAGCAGGCTTGGGGATCAAACCCCTGTCCCTGCGCCGCCTTGCAGGCGCTTTAATCTGCTGAACTATTTGGCTGGCCCACAACCTTTTTACTTATCGAGGCTCCCTTTCCTCCCTATATTTACTTTCTATTTTTTCTCCACACAGAGATAGACACTGCATTTGAGTTACATGAAGCTTCCCAGTGCTTTCCTTTTGTGTATTTCCTCATTTAGAATGATCTTTTTTCTCTTCAAACCAGTTCATGTTTCTGAAGTCTTCTGAGATCAAATATTCTCAACTCTGGTCACTGAACTCCAGGTAAAAGAGTATTCTAGCACAATCCTTCCATTTTTGGAATGTTTGAAGGTATGTTAATTTTTTTCATTAGTAATAAGTCCTGAGAAGCTATCTCTACGCTATCTAGCCAAAGTGTTCCCATGGCAGGGAACAGTATGCAGTGGACAGTGGCAGTACATTAATATTCAGGCAGCACAGGGATTACTGAGATAAAACATTATTAATAAGGTAAATGCTATCATTTTAATACTAATTAGATGGTCTATCCTAACTCTAGGATATATCACAGAAACACGAGTAATTCACACTTAACCATTAGATTCACATGTGCCATTCCAAGATTCTGATTTACTTTTCTTTCTTTCTTTTTATTTTAGGGAAGGGTCTACAGTGTGCTCAGGGTCTCATTACTAGATCAGACTTGTGGGGTTGAACTCAGGCCCTTGCACTTGCCGGGCAAGTGCTTATGCTACTGAGCCATCTCGCTGGCCCCAAAGAATTTAGGGATATGTTACTTTATACCTTTTTTTTTTTTTTTCAGTACCAGGAATTGAGCTCAGGACCTTTCCCTTGGCAGGCAAGCACTTATTGCACAGAGCTATCTCCCCGGTCTCTATTTTTTTTTTCATTCAAAGGATGATTTTTAAAAAATTTACATTGTTAATTAATGTCATAAGTGATTCTGATAATAATTGTATAAATGGTATTCGGCTGAATAGTTGGCATTCAACCAACATCTTCCACAGCAGAAGAGTAAAGAAAGAAGGCTCAACATTCAGTGTTAAATGGATAAGTGAATGGAGACCCTGGCCCTGTGTGTAGCTGTCAGGTAGACTAGCTTGAGTGCTAGAACTGCCTTTTAAACAATGAAGGGCAGAGAGAACATATGGGATAGATGGAAAAGGGTCTTGGCTAAGGTGTTCAGATGCTTCTGAGGTCCATGAGTTGTCTCAGAATGTGTCTGAACAGGCAACTGTGGGAAGCTGATTCCATCTGCTCATGATGGACTGACCAGAAAGCCCAAGCTGAGCACAGGGAGAATCTGATGTGATCAAAACTCACAAATGATCTCTTCATGACACAGGGGCAGTGGCGACCCCTGCACCTTGAAGGCCGCTTTGCCATGCATCAGCCTAAGACAGGCCCGTGTGCACCTACTTCTGAGCTCTGTCTGAAGTCAGAGGGATTTCTCTGTGAGGCACCTGACTTCCCATGGATTCTCCAGCCCAAAATTAATATTTTCAAACGGGAGGCGCCTTATGTCAAGATCCCAAATACAAAGTGACCAGGGACAATATTTTTCAACTTATTGTTAAAAGGATGGAAATGTCACTTATACTTGGTAACTTAGCAGCAAGTCCTGTGTACTAAAACTCCATTAGCATATTTTTAAAATGTCAGTATTTTGAAAGAATAGCTGAGATACTTTATTTAAAGGCAGAACTTAAATTGGAGTAGAGTCTCTCCCAGGAGCTGGCAGAGTGAGAAGTCAGGTGTGAGGGAAGCCCTGGTGTTCTATACTTAGCATGGAGGACACAGGCCACTGAGGGTGGCCAGGAAAATAAGCTTCCCCTCAGGATGAACACGCTCTCTGCCTTTGCCACCTATCTCTATTCACATTTCTCTTTTATCATCTTTCCAAGGAGTCCACTTGCTGGACAGAATGCTAGGTGGTAAAATTGGAGCCACTGGACTTAATTATTTCCTCTGGAGAGAGACCAAGGAATGAGGAAACTGGATTTTGTGCCCAGAAAGAGTTCAACCTGAAGAGTCCAAAGTCAAGAGGAGGACAGGCCACTTAATGGGAAATGAGCTAATTCTTTAGTCCTCATCAATGCAAAAGACAATTTTGGATTCTGTGTGAGTCAAGCTAACATCAGCTGCTCCTTAATGCTCTCCTCAGAGCTTCTGTCCAATCTGTGTCTTGCCCATTTCTCCTCCTGTTGATCTCTGTGAAAAAAAATAATTAGAAAATAGCAACATGGGGAGACCAGTGATTTCACAGACATATCTGCCACTAACTGTGGGGCACAGCAGAAGCTTGGGATTTTTTTTTCTTGAATGTTCTGCAATGTGTTTACTCTGTCCTGACTCCTACATAAGGATTCTGTTATCTGTATACTCAAAACATGGCCGTGTAGCCATGGTTTCTGAATGTGCATATTTCAGTGAAGTGTTTCACAGGGGATCTTCAGGTAATTTTTAACCATCATCCTAACAATTATCTTGTAAATGTATTGTCTTTAAAACTTGTTGAAAACGTGATAAATTAGGAGTCCCCTACTCTTTTGGTTCCACCAACCACAGTTCTCACCATAGCCCAATCAAAGGAGCTTTGAGTCCACACCTCATGGGTCCTGAGCACTAGTTTGCCAGGCCACATGGCAGAGAAGAACTTGTCATGTAGACTTTGTGGCAGGGGACCGGGCAATAAACGCAATCCAACTATGGACTGTATAATGAGAGTTGGAGATAATAAAGTATGAGCACCTTCTACATGATTTGTGGCATCCACTGCAAAGTGAAAATGCAGAACTACTTTGTAAAATGCAGGAAAAACAGAGTTAAAGGTACCAAATTATAAGGTGATTTCCCTTCTCTACTGTCTCTTCATAGACTTGCTATGGTGGTTACCTGCAATTTAATGCTATTCTGAAGTTAAAATGTTAAATTATTGCATAGATTTTTCCATTAGCATTCATACGGCTGTCAGTTTTAAAAGCAAACGTGAGAGCATTCAGCGTACATATGGGATGGCCAAAGTTACACAATTTGTATTGCACACCTCTATATGCCTGAGTTTTCCTTCTTACTAAAACAGTGGAAACATCACACAAGACTAACACACACACACGCACAATGTTTCTACTTCACTTGTTGAGATACACATATTCTCACCAGTACTCTACTTTCAGCTTACAAATGGGGAGAGAAAGATAAAAGGACAAGGGCTTAGGGTTGCCGTCTCTCTCCATTCCCTTCTATGGTCTTTTTCTTGCCACAGTGATTGGCCAGAACAGGGAAGAAACACAATAAGAAAGGACACGAGAAAGTTTTTGGTCCTTGTGCCTCCTTGAGCAGAACACCCTTCTTTTTTTATGCAAAACCTGCTGTGACTCTGAGGCAAATTGTACTTTCTGGGGGCCACAGCAGCCCAACTTACTGAAGTGCTTCCATAACAGGATTACACAGGTCCTCACTGAATTTCCATGAGGCCAGCTGAAGCCTCATTCACGGTGTGGCAAGGAGTAGCCATAATCTGAGGCTCACAAAGGGAACAAATCTGCGCTGTCACATGCATGCAGTTTTTCATCAGGCAAGTCTGGTGAATCACAAATTCACAGGAAAAAAATTCTTAACCATTTGAAGATGGTAATAGGAGAAGATTAAGCCAGAAGTACGATCCTTTGGTGTGTGGGGTGATAGGCCATTCTGCCCTATCCTTCCCACCTGCATTTCTCACCTCTCGTCGCTGGAGTTGAGGGCCTACAAGGTCCCACCCATGGTAGTAGTGGGAAATCATGCCTTGCATTCTCTTTCCAACACCATAACTTTTCCCTTCTTTTAATCTGTTTTGCTCTTTCCTATACTTGTTGGGAATCTTTCTGCTCAGTCTTGACCTGCGGAAGTGGGTCATTGCAGCTGAGTAGAAAGATCTCCACTCCAATACAGCTGTCTCAGAAAGAATTTGAGAAGGAGCAAGCCTAGTTGTGTTGAAGGAGTGTATTGTGTGATGCTTTTCGACTTTTTGCTATGTTTGGAGTCACTTCTATCAATATAGGTGAAGAGGAGTCACAGAAGAGTTAAAATAGGAAAGGACTATTGAAAAGGAAAATGTTGCTATAGCCAGCTGGCATATAGGATGGGCTTAAAGTGGAGGAATCTGGGATAAATCATGGAGATTATTTGAAACAAAGCCATTTGTTGCAGCCCTTTGGAAGATAACAATGCTTCTGCAGATTAGAACTGGGTAATACTGTGATTCTCTGATGTTGCTTTTAAAGTAGAATAGGGGAGTTGAGATTTACTTTGTGGACAGCTTCTGAATAGAGAGGAAATGCTTCCGAATGAGAACTACTGGGTTGTAGAAAGACAGAAGGTAACAAGAATCTTTTCTATGAGTTTGAGAGCTCCTTGAGCCAGTTGCCTGGTTTCACAAAATCGGCTGGCAGAGGTAGTCCTTCCAGAAGACGTACAAGTATCAGAGTGGTGTTGTGAGTCTCTCAGAGTACAAGCCTTACAAGTCCAGTCCTTCTCTGGCACGTTTCAAGGCTGGGCTTTCCTAGGTCCTGTCACAGTGCTCTATAAAAGCCTGATCTGCAGATGCGAAATAGAAAGGGAAAACCATCACCCTCCCTCCCTTCCAACATCTGCACAGACGTAGCTTCTCATAGGCTTGGATTTTTGGATGAACTAAATTGTTTGTTCCATCCCACTGCAATGAGAAAGCATCCTTTATTTAGCAGAGGCTTCTCCATGTAGATTTTGACTTAATTTACTTAGAGGTTTTGTTTTTGTTTTCGACTTATTTTGGGGTTTTCATTTTTGCAGGGATTATTGTTTTTGAATGTTTGGTTTGGTTTTATTTATGTTTGTTTATTTTTTTCATATAACTATTCAGGGAATTCAGGGGGGTTTCTTGGGACAGTTACCCATATTCAGCTTGTGAAATTGCTTCTTATTTGAATTGAAACCACATGTGGAAATCTGATGGTACTGTTGAGCTCTTGTAACCATACGTTTGAATTTTAAGGAAGTTTAGGTAGTTTGTCTTAACTAACAGTATCAGGATGAATGGAAACAAAACTCTGAGTGCTTACATTTTCTCACATGTCAGGTTTTCTTATTATTACTGTAGTGTAAAAGCTGCTAGGGAAATATATATTCCCTACCTTCTTTGGAAATTCCCCTGTGCAAATTTCAAGCTAACATATTAAAACTAATAAATCCAAATAAATCAAACTCTGAAAGGTCTTTTAAATTTTACTTCTAAGTGCATAAATGAATCCAAATCTCTCTTCATAATTAGGTGGTCTAAACACACTAAAATGTTATGCTGAAGAGTTAAATGCATTTACATAGACACAAATGTTTACTTCTTCCAGATGTTGATATTCTCAAATCTAGGAGTAAAATAAAAAATTTCAACAAAGTGAAATTTTATTATGGTGATGATGATGCTTGTTAATTTCTTGAAATAAAAAATGATTTTCATATACTTTTGTGGAGGCTTTACCAAACCATACCCAAGCAATATAATTACAATCAAAGATACTCTGGTCCTACTTTTATATTAGAAATGAAGTATTACTTAGAAATATTCTATTCTATTCAAGTATTTCAAAACCCTTTCAAAATTACTTTACAGAAATAATTTGATAATACTGATGCTAATTATTGCATATTTAAAGACCTCGTCCTAGTCATTTGACAAGTAACACAATGCTCAAATAAAAGTGGAGAAGAGTTTGACAGTTCCTCAATTTAGGGATCAGTAACTCAGTGTGCAAGACTGATTCTTCTCATACCTGTTAGGGCAGACATTTGTGAAAGTTCTTACCTTACATCGTCAGTACTGCCTCTAGCAACATTCCTTATAAATCATTAGCCTGCTAAACGAACAAGGATTGACTTTGCCATTGCTAGAAGAGGCATAGCATCTAACTGATGATTGCTCTCTCTCTCTCCCTGTCTCTGTCTCTGCCTCTCTCTGTCTTTGTCTCTATCTCTATGCCTCTGTCTCTCTCTGTCTCTGTCTCTCTCTGTCTCTGACTCTCTCGGTGTCTCTCTCTGTCTCTCTTCATCTGTCTGTCTCTCTCTGCCTCTCTCTCAGTCTGTCTGTCTCTCTTCTTCTGTCTCTCTTTCTCTCTCTCTCTCTCTGTCTGTCTCTCTGTCTCTCTGTCTCTCTCAGTCTGTCTTTATCTCTGTCTCTGTCTCTCTGTCTCTGTCCCTGTCTCTGTCTCTTTTTCTGTCTCTGTCTGTCTGTCTGTCTGTCTGTCTGTCTGTGTCTCTGTCTGTCTGTCTGTCTCTCTCAGTCTGTCTGTTTCTCTCTGTGTGTGTGTCTCTGTCTCTGTCTCTCTGTGTCTCTGTGTCTCTGTCTCTGTCTCTCTGTCTCTGTCTGTCTCTGTCTCTCTCTCTCTCTGTCTCTCTCTCTCTCTCAGCAGCTATGCTCTAAACTTGATGCCATATGGTCCTGTTTCAGTAAAGAAGGGGAAAGAATTAAAATCAGTTCTCACTAATTAGAGGAAAATTGTATGTAAACTATTGAGAAGTCCTTTTAGACTTACGTCTGACATTTCTACCCAGGTCTTAACTGCCTGCTGGACCCAAAGGGTTCTGTGCTTTTTTTAAGCTCGTTGTGCTCCTGGCCAGGCGCTCTCTGGGACACACTGTGAGTAGCTTCAGATCACAAACAGCACTTGCTATTTTAGTCTGTGTCAGTGCTTGAAGTTGTAATTAATTTATATGATTACCCCAAGTCATAATTATGAGAGTTTAAATATTTGACAGGAATAATTTACATTCAGTCTCGCCAAAAAAGTCATGGTGCATTTAACCGAAGAGCAAAAAAGTCTGTACAGTGACAACGCACATCTTACATAGAAGGAGACCTTCTCCAGAAGCCTTGGCGAGGCCTAATTTATCCTTGTAAGTAATCTGTGGGTGTGACATGCTTGCAAACTTAACTGTGTTCTGCACATAAGTTGTACTTTTATCAGTAGCAAGGTGTGCTAAATTTATTTTTAGTTTTAGTCTAAAATTTCATTCATAGACAACATTTGTAGAGAAAGCTAATTTTAACTCATTCTTGTGTATTTAAATAATGTATGCATCCACAGAATATGAGTTTGTTTTCATTCTAGACTAAATCACCTAGATAAAAACAAACTAGGACAGTATTTAGTTTTGCTTTTCTTGTTCCTGACTTCTTTTAATTTTGGTTTACTTGTAATAGTACATATTTTGGAGAGTTTTTTCCTACTGCATACCATGAGAGAAAATGTATGTGTTTGCAAAAGTGGAAAGATTTAAGGAATTAATAGTGGGCATCTAGGAGATTAATGTCCTAATTTCTTTTTCTGATGTATTGTGTCATTCAAATTATGAACATTGACAGGAAAAAGATATATTGCATGTAAAGCCATTAACAACAGCACTAATACTTTGCTATGAGATCTTCCTAAAATGTGTGTTCTTGAGAATTGTATTTTTAAAATTAATTTTATAGAGAAACAAATAGTGATGAGGCAGTTTCAAAACAAATTAGTAGGACAGTTTCAATAATGAATGCATTGCATATTGTTGTCTTCATAGTGGTTATTCATAGTACAAGATGCAGACGTGATATTCTGCCCAAACACTATTAGTATAAACCTTTCTTCTCATTGAACTAAGAGAAAGTAGCTGTATATGTATCCTAACTATTTTGAATATACAGATACAAAATGGTCTTTCATTTGTATCCCCCTTTTTTGTTTAGTTTTGTCAGAAATGGGTTTTCCATTGCCATTTGAATATTGTAGGTGTGTGACCTCAGAAAAATAATCCCATACAAAAGGCTCAAGTCAACAACTTCTGACATTGCCAGTCCTAAGAATTGTATTTTTGATATTATGTCCTTATCAGGTTGGTAGTAGGTTGCACAATTGCTTATTTTTTCAAGAAAAATATTTCCATAGATCCATTATGGTTGGAGGTACACAATGAAAGAAGACAATGAAATGTACCTTAGAGTTAGAAATTCTGCACTTGAGCATTGATTGCAATCTTTGCTGTCCGCTTGACTTAATAAATTATTTCTTTTAAACTTCATCCTTAATCTAAAAGTGAGGACAACAGTAACAATAATTGTTGGCTCTACAGGGTTATCATGAGGACCAAATAAGCATGAGAGTATGTAAGCATGTATTTACCGCTTATAAAAATGATCAATGATTAGTATTCTACAAAAGTTGATTTTTGCTTAGTAGAGTCAAGTTAGTAATAACCAATTAAAATCAGGAAGGAAAAAAGACATTCATTTTGCTTCTTTTCTGGTTTCCATCATTCATCTTTTTATGCTAATTCTAGGAAAATTGCCAAGCAAGAATACTACTTTATCACATCTTTTGTAGTAAGTAGTTGTGAAGAGGCAGTGGGGGCTGAATTGAAAGCACTGGGTTCTGTTTTCCTCTGTGGCCAGCTTGGTGTAGACAGTTAAAGGTCCCTTGTCGTCTCTGAGGTAACTGGTTGTCCCATTTACAAAGGAGGAGTGGTGTGGCCAGAGAGCTGGTTGTGCACACACAGGGCTCCTGACTATTCCAAACAGCACAGGGCATGCTGGCCTCCCTTTCCTTAGTGGGTGAGGGCCTGAGTTGTCTCAGAGGTGGAGGTGCCCACTCACCTCCCCAGAGAGCCCAGAGGCAGAGTATATAGGGTCCTGGGAACTGATCCCAGCTCGCCCCAAGTGGCCTCTTCACGGATGCAGGACTGGGAAAGTGAGGAACTTGGCTGGAAGGCAGCACCCTGCTCCGAGGTGGGACACTTATTCCTCATTTCACAGGATACCTTGGATTTCTTCCTTAGGGTTTAAAGAGACATTTTAAATTAAAATTGGATACAGTGTCATACTAAAAAATTATTCTACAATGCAACTTTCAGTGTTTCTCAAGACTATCACAGAATCCTTTTCAGAATACTAGAGGCAGGGGAGGAGCATTAAAATACTGTAGGTTTAGAATTTTAGTTGGCATTTTGATTATTACTCCCCAAACCTTGTTATTTTATAAATGATAAATTAATGATATTTGTTAAGATCTATTTTGATTTTGTGATATATTTCGTAAATGATGTCGACTATTCTTAAGTAAAAACAAAAAGGAACACGTTATCACTAAAATATAGCAGCTAAATCCTCTTAATAATTTCCCTTTTTGGAGAGCACAACTCATGGTCTTCAGCTCAGTTTTACATTTTCTATGTGTTCCATTTTTATTTCCTTCAACTCTCCCTGCTTTGTATGCTTTCTCTCAAATGTACCTACCATAAAGCCATCTGTTGTCCAAGGGGTCGTTCCTGCATGAATCATGCTCTGTCAAAATTTTGAGGTTATAAATGTTCAGCTAATTGAGAAGTCTGACTAGCTGAATACTTGTAAGTGCTTTATAATATCTTTCAACACTTCAAAACCCTGGCCCATTTAAATTCCAAGATCCTGGAACAAATGGGACAAGTTATTCACATGGATTCAGGCTGATAAAACGAAAAACATGTTTATGAATTTTTTCTTAGAATTTGGACATAGCTTTCCTCTGAAATATTTATTTTTGAGCTATGTGTCTATTATGCCAAAGCAAGTGACTGGGGAGTGGAAAACTTAGTCCATTAGTCCATTATTTTGACTACTCTGTATTAAACAGCTAAATTCGATTTTTTTTTTTTTTTTGCCACATTGATTGGGTGTTTGGGAAATGTGGATGCTTACAGTTTCTAAGACAGAAGTTAGTTACTCTTTCCCCCACCTTCCTCCAATTATTTTCCTTTCATTTCATAAATAAGACACTGAAAAAGAATGCACAAATACTTGCATAAATTACATAGCACCTGCAGTCACCCACCTAAAAATCTTCCTAAGATACTTGTGCATTTCTAAGAGGTTTTATATTCTCATGATCTCTTCTGGTTTGAAATTTCAGATTTTGCAGGGTTCTGAGACTCTCATATTTCTCAGCTCCATCCTCTCTACTCTTCATCAATTCAACCACAGAATGTGGCCCTTCTTCATGTTTGTCTCAAAAAAGCAAATCGGCTGACAAAAAATAGTTTCCCTTCTGACTGACTTTATTGAAAGATTGGTGAGACCAGTACACTTTACCAAACAGCAATACAATTCTGAATATTAGAGATTTATCTGTTTAAATTTATGTTGGAGCTCAGGATAGAGTAGACTCCCTTTATGCTTTGCATAATTCTTTCTCTAATCAAACCCAAACTTAGCTCAAAAGTTCTAAGGCATGTAGAAGGAACTCAAGAAGGGCACATCTCCATATCTATTTAGGCCTCACTAATTTTTTGCTGTCAATCTTTACAAGAGGAAATGAGCACTCTAGAAGTGTTATTATTTACTCCATGTTTTTAATAAACAGTGGCATTCCATCACACAGACATGCACATACGTGTGCATGCAAGCACACAAGCACATATGCGAATACCACCTTCCCCACATTCATGACCCATAGAAAAAAATTTATATCCGCTTTATCAACTGAAATTTCTTTTGGATAAATTGCTTAAGAATTTTTAGTTGCAACAGATGGATAGTACTTCAGCAGAAGCTATTAACTTGTCATCCAAACTGGCCCAAGCTCACACCACTGCTCTCATGCTATACAATGTTATTTTTCTGTTACTTGAAGGGTAAACTCATTTCCATTGCACGACCACTGCATCTTCCCATCTCTGTGACCCTTAGCAACTCTAGTTTATTCTCACAGTGTGTGCCTTAGCTTCCGGTTTGTCCTTGTTAGAGGTAATCATTCAATCTACAACATCTTCCCATCTCTCAATCACATTACCCTATAGTCTCTATAACCATCAGTGTTGTTTTATTAAAAAAAACAACAAACTTTTATGATATTTCCATATGTTCTTGATTACAGAGTGCTTTTCTTTAGATGTCTATATTTTTGCATCCAGAAATGCAAGTGATACTTGGTAAAGGCTTAAATATGCTTAAAAAATGTGTCTATTGTTAAGGAATTAAAATAATAAAATTTTCTGGATAAACTTCAGGAAATACAAGGTAAATAAAATGAATTTGTGTCATCTGTCTCATAACAGTTAATATTAAATAGGAATTGTAATTATTGTTATAATTAAGACTTCCTGTTGTTACCATAATGGAAGACCACCATTTAGCATGTTCATATTTAGAACATAAATGTGTATAAGAAATAAGTTTAGCTTGGAAATAAAAGAGCCCAGTTAAAAATTACCATCATAGAATTCTTATTGAATCCTTTCATTTAACTGTTGTGGCAACTGAGACGGAGTAAAGCTATCATGTATGATGCTAATGGTGATTTCAAGTCTGGAATCAGATTTCTTGACTCTCAAATGATTAATTTTCCCCCATAAGTTGTATCTTCAGTTTTCATCTAAGAGTAATCTATTACATCATGTTTTCAGTTATAGAATAAGATGTTGGAAGTTGATGATCTCTCAGCATTTGCAGTTAAGCCGTCCTATTTTTTTTCCCTTTCCCTCTATCAATTTTTCTACAACTTGATTAGAGCAATCTCCTCAAAGTCTGATACTATCAAGCTCCTATTCAGTGATGCTTTAGGTTCTTAGTGACTCTAAACGTGTATTAGCCACTGGACATTGGTGGCCTCTGGCTGGTTGCTAGTAACATAAGACACAAAAGAGCTCATGTAACTATGAAATCTACACAAATAGGTCAAGGAAGAGAGTTGACCATTTCCATGTACCTTCTTGAGGTACTTCCTGAATATTGAAGAGTAAGACACAGTCAATGAAATATAATGTAAAGAAGTCAATTACAATCAAAGTAATGTTAAAGTTTTGTTTAGTATAAAACAATGGCAAAAATAAAGTACTGTCAGATAATATTAGGGCCTTGGTAATCAATACATTTGATTTAAAACTAAATTGTATTGTTCCTCATGAGTAGAAAATTTGTCCTGTGTTTCCTCTGTTCTCTAATGTAACAACATTTTGCTCTCAAAGGAAACAGATTACCTATAAGCATATGTATTTTATAATAGATGAAAAAGAAACCTCATCCTCTAGTATAAATCAAATTCTTGCAGGAATCAAATTTAGTTTATCTTAATTTGATTACTATGCAATTTATCACAAAAAGTTGCAAATCCATGAGATTAGACAATGATTTACACTACACACATATCTACTAGGTTAAAAATTATTTATACTATATATAGATATAATGACATAATCTTTTCCAAGAACACTCTTCATAGAGCCTAGAGCATTTGGCTTAATCTAGTTCTAGCCATTTCAAAATTAAAGATAAGTGTAGATTGGGAATAATAGAACTGATAAAATATTGTGACAACAAATACGAGCTATATTTCTGAAGAAAATAGAGCTATTAGGTTTGCTATGTTTTTAAGATATAATCAGTATCATCTGGAGCCTAAAGACTAGTGTGCATATGGGGCAGTTGAGAGACAATTAACAATTTTTGTTGTTTATAAAATGAGTTTATAACTCAAAGGGGATAAGTAGTACCTAATAGTATATCAACAGAGTATCACAAAATGCATATTAGAAAAATGTAAGAGAAAATTAAATAAGCATTTCTCCTCTGTCCATCTTCAGTTTGTACTGTTACTTTTCATTTTCAGACATGGAAATCACTTCAAATTTAAAAGCCAAACAGTTGAAAGTCCATGAGAATAATTTGGTGAAGATTTATAGACAAGCCCTTCGGATGAGTAAAACATAAGAAAATAAGATTTATTAGAAAAGGTAACAAAGATAAAGTTCAGCCAAGTGGAACATAATGATTTTTACATGTAAAAATCTTACTATACAGATACAAAGTAGCTGTTTCTTGTGCCCCATCAAAACTTATTTTCACTGGTGATTTAATGGGAAATTAACCTGCCCCTTAGACAGTGCTGAGCACCATCTACCAGTCTTTTTACACGAAGTCCTCACAAAAATTTCCAAAGAAGGAAGACATTTTTCCCTCCATTTTCAGAGACTGTAGGTCCACAGTGACATGAGATACCACATTTTAAAATATCAACGTGTGCACATAAGAAATAATGTGGGCTTGAAGAAGGGAAGCATAGAGGGGATGACAGAGGATGAGAATAGGAATAGAAATAGTAAGGTTACGGTTCAGTTACAAAGGAAGAAGTTTCTCTGGAGATCACTGGACATAGGAAGAGGTCATTGAAAAAGGCTTTGAAGCAATGTCTTCCAGAAGTGTACAGTGGAAGAGAGTTATGCTAAGATGAAATGCTACATGAAGGCTGAGGGAGTGCCTATATTTCTTTCAACTTTTATTACTCAAAAACTGACACTTAAGTCTCCCTATAAAATTTGAATATTCATAATCTATAAATAGTTAAATAATGGTGAATATTTTAAGAATTCTCTTTTTGTTATTTTATAAGAATCTTGGGGCTGGGGAGATGGCTCAGTGGAAAAAGTGCTTCCTTGGCAAGTGCAAGGGTCTGAGTTCAATCCCCAGTTCTGAAAAAAAAAAAATCTAATCAACACTTTGAGAGGGAAGACATGAAGAAAATAAGGTGTTCCGTCTGAAAACTCCAAAGAGGAAAATGGTGATGTTGGCTATCTTTAAAACAGCAGGGTGGATTTGAAAAGATTTCAAAATATATTGTATGGGGCTGGGGAGATGACTCAGTAGACTAAGTGCTTGCCTGGCAAGCACAAGGGCCTGAGTTCAATCCCTGGTTCTGCAA
>NDGN011475575.1:0-13617 GCA_002564285.1 Tympanoctomys barrerae
TAACACTAAACATAGCCCTAAAGCTAAACCTAAACATAACTCTAACACTAACCCTAACTCTAATGCTAACCATAACATTAACTCTAACCCTAACCATAACCCTAAACTTAGTCCTAACTGTAACCCTAAACCTAACCCTAACTGTAATTTAACCATAAAACTAACCATAAACATAACCATGACCCTAAGCTTAACCCTAACCATAAACATAAACCTAACCCTAACTGTAGGTGTAACCCTAATCCTAAACCTAACCATAACCCTAAACCTAACCCTAACCATAACCCTCTGAATAACCCTAACTGTGACTGTAACCCAAACTCTAACACTAACACTAACCCTAAACATAACTGTAACCCTACCCTAACCCTAAACCTAATCCAAAATGTATTCATAACCTTAAACCTAATACTAACCATAACCATAACCCTAAATCTAATCCTAAACATAACTCTAAACCTAACTCTAACCCTAACTGTAAACCTAACCACAACCCTAACAGTAAACCAAACCCTAACCTTAAAAGTAACCCTAAACTTAATGCAAACCATAATCCTAATACTAACCCTAAACTTAACTGCAAACCTATCACTAATTCTAACCATTACCCCAACTCTAATGCTAACCTTAAACCTAACCGTAACCAAAAATCTAACCATAACTGATCTCCAACACTAATCTAGAACCCTAACCCTAACTGTAAACCAAACCCTAACTCTTAAGTCAGCCTTAACCCTAGCCCTAACCCTAAACTTAACCCTAACCACAACCCAACCTAATCCTAACTATAAACCAAACACTAAACTAACCATAACCCTAACCATAATGGTAACCCTAAACTTAAACCTAATTATAACTGTAGCCCTAGCCTAACACTAACCCTAACCCTAACCATGACCCTAATCCTAACAATAACTATAACCATGAACCTAACCCTAAACATAACCTTAACCATAACACTAACCCTAACCATAACCTTTACCCTAACCTTAACCCTAATCCTAAAATTAACTGTAACTGTAACACTAACCCTAAACCTAAAATTAAACATAGACCTAAGCCTAATACTAACCATAGCCCTAAGCCTAATGCTAACTCTAACCATTGCCCAAAACCTAAACTTAACCATAAGCCTAAACCTAACCACAACCCTAACCATAAACATAACTGTAACCCTAACTCTAACCCTAAGCGTAACCCTAACCTTAACCCTAACTGAAATCCTAACCCAACTTTAAACCTAACACTAATCCTAAACACAACCATAATCCTAACCCTAAACATAACCATAGCAATAACCCTAACCTAACTCTAAAAGTAACCGTAACCCTAACTGTAAAAGTAACACTCATCCTAACTCTAAAACTCACTACAACACTAAACCTCACTCTAACAGTAACCCTAACTCTAACACTAATTATAACCCTAACCTTAAACCTAATCCTAAAACTAACCTTAACACTGACCCTAAACTTAACCCTAAACCTGACCATGTCACTAACACTAACACTAACACTAACTTTAATCACAACACTAACACTAACCCTAACCCTAAACCTAACCCTGATCCTCACTCTAACCGTACCCATAACTCTAACCCTAAACAACCCTAAACCTAATTCTAACACTAAAATTAACCATAAGTATAACCCTAACCCTAACACTAACACTAACCATAACCCTAAACCTAACACCAAACCTAACCGTAACCATAAACTTAACCCTAACCATAATCCTAACCCTATCCCTAAACAGAAGCCTAACACTTACAGTAAACCTAACCATAGCCCTAAAGATAACCATAACCATAACTCTAAACCTAACCCCAACCCTAACCCTAACCCTAATTGTAACTATAACTGATCCTTAACACTAACCCTAATCTAAACCATAAACCTAATCCTAATCCTTAAACTAACCATAAGCCTAGTCCTAACCCTAACTGTAACCATAAAGCTAATGCTAACAAAGTACTAAATGTAACCCTAAAGCTTACTCTAAGTGTAAACCTAATCTTAACCATAACTGTAAACCTAAACCTATGCCTAACCATAACCTTAACTCTAAACCACCATAACCCTAACTTTAACCTAACCATAACAATAACCATAACCCTAACCATAATAATAACCATAACCCTAACCTTAAACCTAATCATAACCCTAAACTTAACACCACCTCTAACATTAACACTAACTTTAACCCTAAACCTAACTGGAACCCTAAACCTAACCGGAACCCTAACCCTAAACTTAACCTAATATTAAACCTAACTGTAACCCTAACCCTAACCCTAACCCTAATGTTACACATAACCATAACCCTAACCCTAATCCTAAAGCTATCCATAACACTAAATCTAGCCCTAACCCTAACCCTAATCCTAAAACAAACTGTTATCCTAACCATAACCCTGACCTTAAATCGAACCCAAACGATCACTTTAACCCTAAATCTAAGTGTAACTGTTACCCTAACACTAAACCTAATGTTAACCCTAACTAAAGCCTAAATCTAACACTAACAGTAATCTTAACCTTATCCCTAACATTAACCCAAAATTTGCTCTACCTGTAACCCTAACCATAACCCTAACTGTAACCATAACCCTAACTGTAAACCTAAATTTAACCCTATTTATGATCCTAACTGTAACCTTAAACATAACTGTAAGCCTAACACTAACACTAACTGTAACCTTAACCCTAACCCTAATAGTAACCCTAATCCTAAACATGACCATAACCTAAGCCCTAACACTAAGCCTAACCCTCACCATAACCCAAACCATAACTGTAAACCTAATGCTAAACTTAACCCTAATGTTAACCCTAACTCTAAATGTAACCCTAACTCTAACCCTAACCATAAACATAACCCTAAACCTAAATGTAACCCTAAACCTAACTCTAACCCAAACCTTAACCACAACAGTAATCCTAACACTAACCCTAACAATAACCCTAACCATAATCCTAACCATAACTCTAAACCTAACTCTAACTATAATCGTAACTGTGACCCAAGTCTTACCCTAAATAATCCCAATCCTAACCCTAAATGTAACCATAAACCTAACCCAAACATTAACGCAAATCCTAACCCTAATCCTAACCATAACCCTAAATATAACCCTAACCCTAATCTTAAACATAGCACTAACCCTAACTCTAACCATAACACAAAACTTAACACAAAGTGTTAACCTAAACTGAACCCTAACAGTAATCCCAACCCTAATTCTAAACCTAACCCTAACCCTTAACCTACCCATAAAACTAAATCTAACACCTAACGTTAACTGCAACCCCAAACCTAAACCTAATCCTAACCCTAAACAAAACCGTAACCTTAAATGTAACCCTAATACTAACACTAACCATAACCCTGACTCTAACCCTAAAAGCAATACTAACTTATCCCTATATTAAATGGTAACCCTAATCCTAACTAACCCTAAACTTAACCCAAAACATAACACTAACACTAACCCCTTACCGGAAAACTAAGCGCAGTCCTAAACCAAACCATAACGTAACCCTAAATGTAACTGTAACCCTAACCCTAACTGCAGCCCTAATACTAACCCTAACTGTAACCATTACCATAACCGTTACCCTAACCCTAAACTAAACTTAAATGTAACTCTAACTCTAATCCTAAGCATAAATCTAATATTAACCGTAACCCTACATTTAAACCAAAGCATAACTTTAAACTTAAACCTAACCCAAATATTAAACCTAATCGTAACCCTAACCCTAACCTTCATGCTACCATTAACCCTACAACTAAATGAGGCCCTAACCTTAACTCTAACTGTAACACTAACCTGTAGCCTAATACTAACCTCAACCACAAGCCTAATGCTAACCATAACTGTAACCCTAAAGTTAACCCTAACCTTGACCCTAACTGTAAATCTAACCATTACCCTAATAGTAACCCTAACCCTAACCTTACCCCTAACCCTAACCTGAAACATAACTGTATTCCTAAACCTATATTAACCCTAACCATAACCCTAACACTAACTCTATCTCTAAACCTAACCCTAACCCTAACCGTAATCCTAACACTAACAGTAACCTTAACCCTAAACATAGCCCTAAATGTAGCCCTAACTGGTATTCTAATTGTATCCCTAACCCTAACCATAATCCTAATGGTAACCCTAACCCTAAACCTAACACTATCCCTAACTAAACTGAAACCCCAACCATAACCATAATCCTAATCCTAATATATCTGTATCCGTAACCCTAACCATAAACCTAACCCTAACTCTAACTGTAAGCCTAAACCTAACCTTAAATGTAACTATAACTCTAAACCTAACCTATACCCTACCCTAATGGTAACATAACCCTAACCCTAACCGTGACCCTAAACCTAGCCTTAACTGTAACTCTAATCATAACATTAACCGTAACCCTAAACATAACCGTAAACCTATCACTAACCCTAAGTGTAATCCTAACCGTTATCCTAAGTCTAACTAAACCTAACACTAAGTGTAAACCTAAACCTAACACTAACCATAACCCTAACACTAAATCTGTCTGAAAATTTACCCCTAACCCTAACCCTAAAACTAACTATATCCCAAGAGCTAACTCTAACCCTAAATGTAAACTGTAACCTAACCCTAACTGAAACTGTAGCCCTAACTCTAAACATAACCCTATCCCCAACTGAAATGTAATCCTAACCCTAACCCTAACCGAATTGTAAATATAACCTTAACCCTTACCCTAACCCTAACTGTAAACCTCACCTTATCCTTAAATGTAACCATAAACCTAACCCTACTCTAACCCTAGCAGTAAACCTAATCTTAATGATAACCCTAACACTGACTCTAACACTTACCCTATCTCTAACCCTAAACCTAGACATAACCCTAACCCTAATCATTGCCATAAAACTAACCATAACCTTAATCATAAACCTAAACTTAACTGTAACCCTAATTGTAACTGTAACCATAACCATAACACTAACCTAAGCATAACCATAAACCTAACCCTAACCCAACCAGTAACACTATCTTAAAGCTAGCTCTAACCCTAAACTTAAAACTAACCCTAACTCTACCCATAACCCTTACCCAAATTGCAACCCTAACCCTAATCCTATCTGTAACCCTAACCTTAAGCCTAAGCCCTAATGGAACCATAATACTAAGCCTAACTGTAAACCTAACCCTAAACCTAACTCTAACCCTTATCCTAACCCTAAAACTAAATGTAACACTAACCCTAACCCTAACCATAACATTAACCCTAATCCTAAACATAACCCTAGTCCTAACCATAAACCTTTCCCTGAGGGTAAACCTAAACCCATCCCTGAACCTAACCCTAAATGTATAACTAACCATAATCATAGCTATAAGACTAACCATAATCTTAAATGTAACCTTGAACTGAAGGTTAACCATAACGCTAAACATAACCGTGACCCTAACCCTAAACTTAAACATAACTGTAAACACTAACCCTAACCCTAAACCTAACTCGAACTCTAACCATAACCATAACTGTATGCCTAACACTAAGTCAAACCTGAACTATAACCCTAACCCTAAACCTAACTGGAACCATAATATTAACACTATCCCTAAATGTAACCAAAACCTTAAACCTGACTGTAACCATAGTCCTAAACCTAACATTAACTGCAACTCTAACACTAACCCTAAATCTCACCCTAACTCTAACAGTAACCATAACTATCACACTATGTAAAACTATCACACTAACCTAACCTTAACAGTGATATTAACCCTAGACCTAACTGTAACCATAACCATAAACATAAATGTAACCCAGACCATAAACCTAATCATAACCATAATCCTAACCTTAACCCTAATGTTAACCCTAACCCTAACCCTAACCATACCCTAAACCTAACCCTAACCATGAGGCTAACCCTAACAGTAACCATAACACTAACCCTAAACATAAACCTAAGCCTAACCCTAACCATAATCCTACCCCAACCATAACCCTAATCATGACCCTAATCCTAAACTTAAGCATAACCCTACATTAAACCTAACCCTAAGCCTAAACTTAACCCTAATATTAATCCTAATACTAACTCTAACTGTAACCCTAACCCTAAACCTACCACTAACTGTAAACCCTAACCCTAACCCTAAACATAACTCTAACCTTAAATGTAAACAAAAACCTAACCATAACCATAACCCTAAACCTAATTGTAACCCCTAAATCTAACCCTACGTGTAACGCTAACCCTAACCCTAACCCTAAACCGAACACTATCTCTATAGTAAGCCTAACCCTAATCCTAACTATAAACATAAACCTAACCATAACATTAACTGTAACCCTAACCCTAAGTATAAATTTAAATGTAACCCAAACCCTAAACCTAACAATAACCCCAAACCTATCACTAGCCCTAACCCGAAACCAAACCCTGTCCGTAACCATAACCCTAACCCTAAACCTATCAGTAACACTAATGGAAATCCTAACCTTAACCTCAATGCTAACCCTAACCCTAATTGTAACCCTAACCCTAAATAAAACCATAACCCTAACACTAATGCTAACCATAACAGTAACCTTAACCCCAAACCTTACCAAAACCCTAACCTTAACCGTAACCCTATCCTTAACCCTAAACGAAACCCTAAACATAAAACAAGCCCTAACCTTAATCCTAATCCTAAAACTAACCATAAATCTCACTCTAACTCTAAACCTAACAATGACCCTAACCCTTGCACTAATCCTAGCTGTACCCTAACTGGAACCTTAACTATAACCCTAACCCTAAACTTAACTCTAACCCTATCCATAACCCTAATCCTAACCCTATGTATAACTGAAATCCTAACCCTAAACCTAACTGTTATATTAACATCAATCCTAACCCTAAACATAACCCTAACACTAAACACAACCAGCTCACCATAACCATAATCATAACCCTAACCCTAACCATAACATAAGCCTAATTGAATTCTAACCGTAAAAGGAACCCTAACCAAAACTGAAACCCCAACCCTAACCCAGACTCTCACCCTAATCATAACCCTAACTGTAACACTAAACCTAACCTTAACACTAACTGTAACCCCAACTGTAAGCGCAAATGTAGCCAGAACCATAACCCTAACACTAACCATTAACCTAATCCTAAACCTAAATATAACTGTATTCCTATCTGTAGCCATAACCCTAAACCTAACCATAACCCTAACCCTAAACCTGACCGTAACCCTAACCCAAACTAACCTTACCATAATATTAACCACAACACTAAACCTATTTGTAACTGGAAAGCTAACCCTAACACTAAACCTAAAAGTAACCCTAACCATAACCTAACCCTAATCCTAACCCTAACTTTAACTGTGAGTCTAACACTAAAGCTATCCCTAAATGTAAACCTAACCCTTTCTGTAATCCTAACCCTAATCGTAAACCTAACGTATCCTTAATCCTAACTGTAACCCTAAAGCTCATCCTAGCCCTATACCTAACCCTAAATGTAACCTTGAAAATAACCTAATCCTAACTCTAACGGTTTGCCTAACATTAAAAATAACAATAACACTAACCTTAACCCAACCCTTGCTCTAAATCTAGCCCTAACCTGACACCTAACCCTAATTCTAACCATAATCATAACCATTACCCCGAACGTAACCTTAGCAGTAACCCTAAGTATAAACCTAAACCTACACGTAACCGTAAACGTAACCCTAACCCAAACCCAGATGCTAACCCTAACCATAACCTAACACTAAATGTAACCTGAAACACAACCCTTAACCTAAAACCAATCCTAACCCTAAAGATAACTGTAACTCTAATCGTAGCCCTCACCCTAAACATAACCCTAACCCTAACGCTAACCCAAAACCCTGATACTAAGCATAACCCTGATCCTAATATTAACACTAAAATAATCCTAATGGTAACCTAAATGTAACCTTAACCATAAGAGTAACCCTAACTTTAAAAGTAACCCTAACATGAACACTAAACCTAATCCTAACACCTAATCCTAAACATACCCTAAACCTAACAGTAACCCTAATCGTAAATGTAACCCTAACCATAACCATAACCCTAAATGTATCTGTAACCCTAACACTAAACCTAACCATAACTCTATCCCTCAGAATAACACTAACTGTAACCATAACCATAAACCTAATGCTAATCATAACTTTAACAATAACCCCAAACCTAAACCTCACTCCAACCATAACCATAACAGTAACCATAATCCAAATCCTAACCTTAATCATAACCATAACTCTAACCCTAGCCCTCACCCTAAAGGTAGCCTTAGCCGTAATTGTAACCATAACCCTAAACCTAAACATAGCCCTATTCATAACCATAACACTAATAGTAAATGTAACCCTAAAATTAACCCTATAAATAAATCTAACCCTAAACCAAAATTATTACCCTAACCCTAACGCTAGACCTAATAGTAAACCTAAACTTAAGTGTAATGCTAAAAGTAATCTAATCCCAACCCTAAAAGTAACAGTAACCCTAACCTGAACCATGAATGTAACCCTAACCTGAACCATAAACATAACCCTAATCCTATCCCTACAATTACCATAAACCTAACTTTAAGCCTAACCCTAACCATAAATCTTATCCTATCCCTAAACCTACTCCTAAATGTACCACTAACCCTAACTCTAACCATAATCCTAAACCCAACCATAATCTTAACCCTAACCCTAAATCTAGCCCTAACCCTAACCATAACCATAATCCTAAAACTACCCTAAGCATAACACTAACTCTAAACATAAGTATAGCTTTAACTGTAACCTTATATCTAACCCTAAATCTAACCACAACCCTCACCCCTAACCCTAACGCTAAAACTACAATAACCCTATCCTTAACCTTAGCCATATCCATAACCCTAAAAGTAACCATAAACCTAAAGCTAACTCTAAACGTAACCCTAACTCTAACCCTAAGAGCTAACTCCAACCCTAAACCTAAACCTAACCCTAACCCTAAAAGAAACTATAACCTTAACCAAACTGTTACCCTAAGTGTATCCGTAACCCTATCTTTAACCCTAACAGTAACCTTAATCCTAACCCAAACCTAACCCTAAATGTAACCCTAACGTAACCCTAACAGTAACCCTAAGCCTAACCGCAAAAATTATCCAAACCCTAACCCTAAAGTTAACCATAGCCCTAACCCTAACACTAACCCAAATTCTAACTGTAACACTAACCCTAAGCCTAATGCTAAATTTAAACCTAACCCTTACCCTAAACCTATCTCTAACCGTAAAACTTACTGTAACCCTAACCTGAAACCTAACACTAACAATAACCGTAATTGTCCCGCTAATCCTAACAGTAAATTTAACCTTTAACCTAACATCAACCCTGACCTTAACCTTAACACTAACCCTACCTTAGCATAATCATAACCCTAATTGTAACTATAAACCTAACCTTAACCATAACCCTAAATGTAAACCTTACTGTAACACTAATCCTAACCCTAAATATAACTCTAACAATAATTGTAACCACTAACCCTAAAACGAACCCTAAACCTAACCCTAAGCTTAGCTGTAACAGTAACGATGACCAAAACCATAACCCGAACCCTAAACCTAACCCTAACCATAATGCTAATCATAACCCTAATCCTAACTGTAAACTTGACCCGAACATAAAACCCTAAACCTAACTGTAAACTTAACCCTAACCATAACCATAACCTAATCCCTAATGTAACCCTAAACTTGATCCTAACCTTGACTGAACACTAACACTAAACTTAACTCAAACCCTTACCGTAACCCTAACCATGACGCTAAATCTAACCCTATCCATAAACCTAACTCTAACCCTAAATTGGAACTTAACCCTAAACATAACCCTAACCATAACACTAAACCTAACCATAACTGTAACCCTAACACTAACCCTACATCTAACCCTAACCCTAACAAAAACTTAACCCCTAACCCTATCTCTTACCCTAACCCTAACCGAAAACTTAACTGTAACACTAACTGTAATGGCAACAATAACCCTAGCCATAAACATAAATCTCAAAGTAACCCTAAACCTATCCTTAATCATAACCCTAAACTTAACAGTAAATATAACCCTTACCCTAACCCTAACTGTAACCTTAAACTAACCTTAACCATAAACATAACTCTAACCATAACTCTAACACTGACTCTAACCATAAACCTAACCCTCACACTAAACCTAACCCTAACGGTAACCCTAAACATAACCCTAACCCTAACTGTAACTCTAACACTAACATGAAATATAACTGTATCATAACTCCATCCCTAACACAAACCCTAACCATAATCCTAATGACTAACTATAAAGTTACCTTAACCCTCACCGTAACCATAATCCTAACCATAACACTAACCTTAACTCTAATCCTAAACATAACTGTAACTGTAAACCTAACATTAAACTTAACTCTAACTCCTAAACTTAACTCTAAACCTAAACTTAAACCTAACACTAACCATAACTGTACCCTAACCATAACAGTTATCCTAACCCAACCCCTAATAGTAACCTCAAAACCTAACACTAAACTTAACTGTAACCCTAACCATAATTGTTACCAATATCTTAAAACTAAGAATAACCCTACCCCATCCATAACCCCAAACCTAACTATGAACCTAAGAATAAGCCTTACCCTAACTCTAATCGTTATTGTAAACATAACCCTAACCGTAATCCTTACCATAACCCTAACCATAACATTACCCTAAACCTAACCATACCTGTAATGGTAATCCTAACAGTAACTGTAAGCCTAACCCTGAACCTAACCGTAACCCTAACACTAAACTTAATCCTAACACTAACCCTAAAATTAGCCCTAACCGTAATCCTAAAAAAACATAACAATAACCCTAACCAGAACCAAGACACTAAACCTAACTGCAACCATAATCCTAACCATTACTGTAATCCTAACTTTAACCGTAACCCTAACTGTAATCGTAACCATAGCACCAACACAAACCATACTACCCTGACATTAAACTTAACCTTAAAAGAAATCCTAATCCTAATCCTAACCATAACCATAACACTAAACCAAAGCCTAGACAAAACCCAAACCCTAAAACCAACCCTCACACTAACTGTAACCCTAACCCTAATCCTAAACATAATCCTAACACTAACCCTAAATCTAAACCTAATTGCAAATCTAAACTTAACCCTAACCCGAAATGTAAGCCTAACCCTAACCCAACTCTAAATGTAACATTTACTCTAACCCAAATCCTAAACTTTACCATAACCCTTACCATCACCCTAACCCTAACTGTAACCCTAATCCTAACCATAAATCTAATGCTAATACTAACCTTAAATTTAAACATAACCTTAACCATAACTGTAACTCTACCTGTAACCCTAACCCTAACCCTAACCTGAATCAAACCCTAACCCTGACCCTAACTGTAACCATAACTGTAACTCTAACACTAAATGTAACCATATCACTAACCCTAACACAGAACCTAACCCTAACCATAAACCTATCCTTGACCATAAGCCTAACCATAAAACCTAACCATAACCATAAGCCTTACACAAAATGTAACCATAAACCTAACTCAAATATTAACCCTAAACCTAACCCAAACTGTACCCTTCAGTGTTACCTCAACCCTAAATGTAACCATAAACCTAACACTAAGCCAGACCCTAAACCTAAATATGAACTTAACACTAACTCTAACCATAACCCTAACACTAACCTTAATCGTGACCTTAACACTAACTCTAAACCCTAATGATAACCCTAATCCCAAACCTAACTTAACACTAACTGTAACCTTGAGCCTAACCTTAAATATAACCCTCATGCTAACCCAAAACCTAACCATAACTCTAACCCTAAATGTAACCGTACCCATAACCGACACCGTAACCCTAACCATAGCCATAACTCTAACCCTAAACATAACCCCAACCGTAAACTTAACCATAATCCTAACCATAACCCTAATGCAAACTGTGTTGTAACCCTAAGCCTAACCCTAACCCTAAACTAAATGTAACAAAAACCCTAACCCTAAACCTAATCCTAAACCTAACCCTAACCGTAATCCTAAACATAACACTAACTCTAACCCAACCCTAAATGTAACATTACCATATCCCTAACCTTAAATCTAATCCTAACCCTAAATCTAACCCTAACAGTAACAGTGACCCTAACAATAAAATGTAAGCCTAAGCCTAAACATAACTGTAACCCTAACTCTGACCTTAACCCTAACCATAACCATAACCCTAATCATAACACTACCACTAATCCTAACAGTAGCCCTAACCAAAACCTACACTCTAACCCTAATGCTAACCATAAACCTAAATCTAAACCTAACCTTAACCATAATCGAAACCATAACCTTAACCCAAACTGTTAACCTAACCCTAACCCTAACCAAAATCCTAACGTTAACCATAAACTAAATGTAACACTTACTCTATTCCGAACCATAACTGTAACCCTTGTTATGAGTCAACTCTGTATAAGAACCAGATCAGCCAGATAGAAATTTGTTTTTTGTGTTTTTTTTTTGTTTTTTTTTTTTTTTTGGTGGAACCGGGGATTGAACTCAGGTCCTTACGCTTGCCAGGGAAGCACTTATTCCACTGAGCCATCTCCCCGGCCCCCTAGAAATTTGAATAGAGCCTTTTTTTACTGAGCTCAGGTCTGTCAACCACTTGTGCAGGAAAAGTCTGATCGGCCCCAAATGTAGGTAGCAGGGGGCATTTATAACAGAAATCACATCCAGTTTGGTAAGCAAATTTACTATCTAGCACAGAACAACAGAAACTATATTTATTTGACACAGTTGCAAACTGTTCATAACTAAAAGATCTTTCACAGCTTAGTGATAAGTGCATACTTTTACAAAATATGTATTAAGCTGCCTACGTGACAGGAGATATTTGGGGAGGGAGTTTTTGTTAGCTTGCTGTCTTTGACATGAAACAGTTATTTATTGTTGAACAGCCTTGAGCTGAGAGGGAGAATATATTTCTTAGAGTAGCTAACAAGAGGCACAAGGGTTTTTGTTTTTGTTTTTATAATTTCCCACAGTTAAGGCACGAAGTTGTTAATCCTTTACATTCCCCACTGATTTTTTTTTCTGGGAAACAAATCTTTGATTCATTTAAATCTCATAACTTGAGTTGCCCAGGGCTGTGAGAGGCTCATTGTTAGATCTCAAAACCATTAACTTTATTGTCCAAATTCTTTGTTGGATATGCATAGTCAAACAGTTTATTATACAAGGTCTGATGAGCAGGACCAGAAGAAATATAATCATGGGCCCAATCAGAGCAGTTATCAGATTATTTATCCAGGGAGATATTGAAAATAACCCCGTTATTGCCTTGATGGATATCTTGAGCTAACTCTTTTAGTATGTTTTCTTGATTCTGTATATGATGGCTATTATCTGA
The DNA here is from genome assembly GCA_002564285.1 of Tympanoctomys barrerae. Classification (NCBI taxonomy): domain Eukaryota; kingdom Metazoa; phylum Chordata; class Mammalia; order Rodentia; family Octodontidae; genus Tympanoctomys; species Tympanoctomys barrerae. The sequence continues at coordinate 13,529 of NDGN011475575.1, forward strand.
TAGATTAAAACAGCTCATGTTTCTTTTCACATCTTTGAAGGTGAAACAATAGTAAATAATCTATGACAGCCTGATTGTCTAATAGAGCT
>NDGN011475580.1:0-16992 GCA_002564285.1 Tympanoctomys barrerae
GAAAGAAAGAAAGAAAGAAAGAAAGAAAGAAAGAAAGAAAAGAAAGAAAGGAAGGAAGGAAGGGAGGGAGGGAGGAAGGGAGGAAGGAAGAAAGAAAGACATTAATATGATAGTGCCCAAAGAAAGATGATGTGTTGGGCCAGGGTGATATCAGTGAAAAGTGAGAGAAGTGAATGGGGGAGAAAAAAAAAAAAAACCTTTGCAGAGTGGATTTGCTAGAATTGTGGTACAGAAGGTCCCATGGAAGGATGTTGTGGTCCATTTGGGCTACTGTAACAAAACCCCATATACTGGCTAATTTATAAAGAACAGAAATGTATGATAGCTCTGGAGGCTGGGGAGTTCAGTGTCAAGGCATCAATGGATTCAGTATCTTATGAAGGCCCACTTTCTGGTTTATAGATTCCTGTCTTCTCACTGAGTGTGTACATGGAAGACTTGGTGACAGAGCTCTATGGCAAGGAGTGCTCTGCTCAGTAAGGGTACTGCTCCCATTCACGGGACCTCCGTTCTCAGAATCCAGCCACCTTCTCAAATGCTTCATGTGTAAATACCCTCACATTAGAGATTAGGTTTCAACATATGCATTTTGGTGATTCCAAATATTAGGTCATAGCGAAGTGGTAACCTAAAGCAGCAATAACCTCATTGTTCACATCCACAGATGTTGTGTTATTTATATGCAGATCCCTTTGGAAGACAGTTTGCCATGATGGTCAAAGCACCAAATTATACCATTAGACACTTGCTTAATGGCAGCAAGCAACACAGAAAATCTTTTGCTTATATGTGTTTGGATCAGCAGAGAAAGTGTAATGTGAGGAATCAGTTTCTTGAGATGGGAGATCCTGAGAAGCTAGTGGATAGGATGAGATGTTTCAGAGATAAGCAGAATAGGAAGCTTCTATCCCTCCTAAAGATAGAAAACCATGTCCCTAGAGGTAAAGAGATAGAGTCACCTGGAGGAGAATGTAACCAGCTAGGCCCTGTTTCATGGGAGCTGAAGCAGCTAAAGAAGAGAAACAAATTCCATGAGACTTGATTGCTCAGGAAGAAAGAGAAAGGAATCCAGATCTTTAGCCTCTCCCTGCTCTGCCCTCTTTTCACCAGGCAATACCATTGCTGGCTGGACACTGGTGGAAGAACTGTGAAAACCATAGACTATAGAAGTCAGGGGACCAGGAGCTGCCACCTTACTGAGTAAAGCAGGAGGAGCACGGGAATGGATCTGCAGGCAACAAGCATGCACAGGTGGATAGGACCATTGGTGGAACCTTGGGTAGCTGTGGTGGAGGCTTGCAAGAGGCACCAGGGAATGGCATGGAAGGGCAGGTATTGCCTCAATAAGAGTGGACTGATAAGCACTTCTACCCTTCCAAGTTTAACCTCATGATACTTGAGATCCACAGTGTGTGAATGACTGTGTAATTTTAAAAAATGACAAAGGATACATGATGGTTTTAGACAGAAAGAATATAATAGAATCCCAGATGATCTCAGAATATTTCTGCCATGACCTAGGTAATTCTGTAACTTACTTGAAAAGATTCCAGGACTCATCTTGAGCAGGACATAAGTGTCTGTGATCTGTGAGTGGAGTCAGCTCTGAGTGGCTCTCACCAGAAACGCACAGAGGAGGTGGACTAAGGGCAGTGAGGGTCTGGAAGACACCAACCAGGTACTACAGACTCTTCTGCTATAAAGTAAAAAAAGACAAACTTCCTCATTAGTGAAATAAGTGGGATTCAAGGTGAATGTATTGGTTAGAAATGTTTTCACTATTGCAAAGTTTTTTCCTTAAAAATGACACCCTTCACATCTTCCCGGAAATGGTGCTGCACCTCAAGCCCAGAGTCTCTTACAGGCAGGATCCCTGTCACTAGAATCTGTCACTTTTGCTCTGGGAAGCATTTTTTTTTCCTTTTTCTATGTATTTAGGACAGGGTCCACAGGGCCTACTGGGTTTCACAACACAGATGGGGCTCAGTGATTCTCCTGCTTTCAGCTTCACAAGAGCTGGGATTACATGTGTGCACCACCACGCCCAGTCTCAATCACCATCTCAGCCCGCCCAATGGGCAGAGCTGGCAAGGCATGCTGGGGATTGAACCCCAGCCAATGCACTCTGCCTAAGCTGGTGCTTTAGTCTGCTGAGGTATCAGGCCAGCAGTGCCCTGGAAATCTTTACATAGGGACATATTTAAATGTCCTCAAGGACAGAGATTTATACCTAAATTTATCTTTTTCATTTCTTTCATTTGTTCTTTTCCTCATCCCAGTTTTTATTTCCCATTGTACAAATTCTTCCCCTTTCAGAGTATCTATTGTATCTTTTATGTTTTAATTACTCTTTTAAGTTCTCACACTAGTGAGATAATACAATTTTTGCACATATGGGTCTTATTTTTTTAAAAAAATGAAGGAGACAGACAGAGATTTAGGGCTCCAGCATGCCCACAGCCAGGTGGAATGGCCCTTCTATGTCTATGCTTAGAAGAATAGGTGAAGTCTCTGAGAGTCCATCAGAACTGCCATCTATGGCCCAGTTCCCCAGTCATCTCTATCTTGTGCCCTTACTCTGTCCCATCTGACAGCACACAATTATTTGTCATTTTCCCAGACAGGAAAAAAATTAGCTCATTTCCTCAATTCAAAAGTGATCAATCAGGGAGGTTGAGGTAAAGATATTTCAAATGGAATCCAAATTTGGACAATTTAGAGACTTAGTGATCCTTTTCAAAATAAAATAAATTAAAATAAAAAGGACCACTGATGTAGTTCATCAGGGCCTCAACCCCTGATGCACCATCCCCCATACCACCCAGAAAACGTATTTCCCATACATATAATTCCTACAGAACAAGTCTGTGCCATAAGTCTTAGCAGCACAAACAGTTCAACCTGATGACCCGATGGCAGGATCACAAGTTCAGATTCATCAGCTAATTATAATATATCACATCAACTGTTACTTTCCTGAAAACAAATAAACAAACAAAAACATGCTGCCCATTGAATGGGATCTGGAGAACATGAGCATCTAATTTTCTGAATGATAATGCTCCATGCTGGCAGCTTGGGCTGTGCCTACAATACTCAATGTGAGGTACAGAAGTAAAACCATTTTCAGTGTAGAGAAAAGATATCTTGACTGAGAACCAGGAATTTTAGTTTTAGTCTGAGCTGTAAGTGACAAGCTTCACAATTTAGTGCATGAGATTTAGTCTTTTGGGTTTCAGCTATCTTCTATCTAAGTACAAGGCAGAGATTTTATTGTTCCTCCCCTGCTTTCTCTCTCTTTTTGAAGGTCCAAACTGAGGGCCTTTGCACTCAGCTATAGTTCCAGCCTTTTGTTTTGCTCTGTTTTGTTTTGTTTGGTAATTGGTTTGGTTTTGTGGAAGGGTATTGGTGTCACTGGTTGCCCAGCCTGGACTCCAACTTGAGATCCTCCTGCCTCATTCTCCTAGGGTGCTGAAATGAATTCACACAGGTAAAGTTATTCTTTGAAATTTGAAGAGCTGTCTGTAGATCTATTGGTGAGGGTGGCGTTAATGTGAGCATATATGTGCATACATAATTCATCAACTATTAATTATGGAAAATACACAACTAATTGAGAGTGAAAGGAAATAGGAAGATAAGATGTTGTTCTTTAAAATTTGTGTTTTGAATTACATATTTTGACTATCTGCCACAACTCTCTCCATTACCAGGAGAATTCCCCAAGCTTCTTTCCTCTAGATTCCTAGTGTTCAGCCAACACCTTCAAGTGAAGGATTCCAAAGTTTGAATACGCAGTCCCTTGCTTGCTTTGTAATTACTCAGCTCTAGCTAGGCTCCTGTTGGGAGTTGAAGTCATTTTTTTTTTCAAATTCAATCATAGCCTTCCAATCCTTTCTTCCCTGTGTGCCCCTAATGGTGTGGGCTGCTTGGCCAGGAACCATACAACCCCAAAGTCCCAGTAGTTCCTCACATCTAGCAGTGTGTCCTCCGGTCACCTCTGCAACATCTTTCTCACATACTCTCTTCCACTTCCTTGGCAGTCCTCACCATCTCAGTTTAAACACTTATTACTGCCTCTCTGGGCAAAATCACAACAGAAATAGGATCATTTATGTATCTAGTTGGCACCCATAGTACTCATTTATTCAGTAAAGCCCTAATATAAACAGTGGATCTAAGATAATTTGTAGATGATGTGGACATCTCCAATCAATTGACTTGAGGGAGGGTATCTTTAATAATTGAGGTGAGCCTCTTTTACCAATATGACCATACAGCTATGAGTGCTACATCTCTAGGAACAACACTCAAATTTCTTTGAAGTAGAAATTCTACCTCAAAACTAACTTTCAGCTTCTGCCTGAAGATATTGAGCCTACCATCCTGCCCAACAGATTTCAGACTTGCTGTACTCTACAATTGCGTAAGCATATACCGTAGTCCCTCACCTGTCACATAGAACATATTCCAGACACCCCTGTAATAAGTGAAAATCAGCAAAGTGGTGATGTTATATTTATTTTAGCATATATATATATATACATATATATATATGCTTTAGAAACCCTTCCCACACTTTTATAAACCTTTCTCACACTTCTAAAAATGTTTCCAATATTCTTAACCATTTTCTAAATGTATGAACCTGCATAATTTAACTATATATGTATTCTGCACAGTACTGCACCATCCCTCTATATAGGTAAAAATCAACTATAAATAATTTAGATTAATATTTTTTGAGAACCCGTGAAATAGTGAGTCTGTGAAAGTTGAATTGTGAATTAGCAACATGTTTGTGTACGTACACACCTGTGTGCATGTATATGCACTGTATGTAAGTCTGCATGCACTTTTCTCTGGAGAACATTAATAGGTAATATGGTAATTAGTTACTTACTGGCTGACATGTTCCCAGTCTTTCTGACTCCACTACCATCTTTTTTAGGATGCCATAAGATCATTCTTCTTTTATTTTTTGTGGTACTGCTGATTGCACCCAGGGACTTTGCAGTGAACTGCAACCATTGCCTCTTTTATAATTATTTGGTCTTACTAAGTGACCAAGTCTCCAAGGCTAAGATTGATCTTGCAATCCTCATACTTTAGCTTTCCAGAGTCCTCCAATCGCAGGTGTGCACCACCATAGCTGGCTAAGAGTATTCCTAATGTAAGATTATTCCAGAATGTTCTGTCCGTAACATTCTGCTGCAGTTACTGTATTTTCTACACAATATTATTTTGGTGGAGTTGCTCATTTCCAGAATTACTCTACTTCTCATCATTCTCTCAGAGAATGGAGATGAGGTTTCTAAATGTACAAATAGACTCCCAGTTTTCTACATAGTAGACACAAACTCCAGTGTCTATGGATGAAAAACCAAAGAATAAGAGTCTCTAAATTCTTTTAAGTACAACAGAAATGTTGCATTGCAGGTGCTAGGACAAGCTCCATACTACTGTTCTGAAGCTCATTCACATTTTGGCAGTAAGTTTTCTGTGATTTTCAGAGAAGTTGAATTAGGGACTACTGGCAAACTGCCAAGTTGAGCAGGAATATCATTTAATGATTTTCTTAACTCCAACCCACAAGAGGCTCACAGAAATAGCCTTCCCAAATTTACTGATTAATCCAAGATATATAGCTCTGCTTAACCATCTCTCAACATTGTACTCAACCATGCTGGAGGCTAAGTAATGACTCCAGAGATGTCCATTCCCTAATCCCCAGAACCTGTGAATGTGACCTTATGTGGAAAGAGGGATGCTGCAGATGTGATCAAGCCAAAGGTCTTGAAATGGGAGGATTATCTAGGATTATCTGAGGAAACTCACTGTAATCACAAGGGTCTGTATCATAAGAACTCAGTAGAAGGTAGGGTTGGAGCATAAGGCAGTGTGGTGATGTCAATGGGGAGAAATGAGAAGATGCTATGCTGCAGACTTTGTAGATAAAGAAGTGGCCAGAAATCAAGGAATGTAAGAAATGCACCTCCAGAACCTGGAATAAGCAAGGACACAGATTTCTCCCTGGAGCCTCTCAGGGGGGTGCAGCTCCACTGATACATTAATTTAGGATCTCTGAAGGCAATTTTGAAAATCTGTCCTCCGGAGCTGTGAGATAATGAATCTGTGTTGTTTAAAGCTACCAAACATGTAGCAAATGTTAAGAGCAGCTATAGCAAATGACTACAACTCACTAATTCACCAGTTTCTCCTACTATATAGCCACAATTTAGGTTTTTAATGTAGCAAACGGTGAATATCTCTACATCAAGACTGCTGTGTCTGCTGCCTCACAGGAAATGGATCGCAGAAATCACGTGATAATAGCATTCTTTTGAAGAAGACACTTGGCAAAGCTAGTTTCTTCCAGTAGGGAAAATCATTTAACTTCCCTGTTTCTTAACTTATACAAATGAGTAAAGCAGGTAAGAATGTTGGAGCAAGAGCTAAGTTATTCCAAGAATGAAGCAGTTTAGAACCTGTCCCTGCAATTAAATTGGAGTTCTATTTCAAGCCCCTCTTGCACTAGTGGTGGAAGTGGGTCATTTTTTAAGTCATGCTTTGCTCTCCATCTTTTCACAGCATGAGTCTCCAGGATGAGGGTCAGAGCTAAAGAATTTAGAAACCTGGAGGGTAGGGCAATGGTCATCTTCCCTCCATGATGACACTTACTGAGGGCATCTCATTTGCCTTGTCTGCAGATGTTGCTGTGGGTAGCTTCCTATAGTAATTGCCCAACTTCAAGGACTCTCCAGAGTTGGTAGTCCTCTCTGTCTCCACTGGGGGAAAGGTAGGTCCCTCCCTTACCACTGTGGAGTGCATGCGTTCTCCGCATGCCTACTCACACAGGATTGTTTTCACTGTACTGAGTGCAGGGAAATAAACTCATGCATACTTAGAAAGAGATGGATTAGAAATTTTCTACTATTGAAACATCAGGCTTAATTTAAGAATTCCATATCCTTCCTAGCCCACTCAAAAAATTTCATCTAGTATTGAATATGAAGAAAATATGGCTCCAGTAGATTAGTGTCTTTTATGCATGTAGGTGTTGACATAAGAAAATCAAAAGTGACAGTCTGCATTCTAGATTATTATGTTACCACTCTCCTTTGAGATAAGAATGACTCATGACTTTGATAATTCCTACCTCAATGCCAAAAAAAAAAAACCCTAATGATATTAGAAAAAGAGGGCAAAACAAATTGATTCAACTTCTAAATATCTTTGATTTTCTTCTCAGATTCACCCTACAAAGTGCCGCTAACATTTACCCAAATTGCTAGCTGGGTTCAGCAAGCAGGAGATAGCAGAGGGGCATCACTGAGATTAGAGTATGGGTTCTTGGATCTGATTCTTGGCCAAGTCATGAAAGTAGGGTCACACCCCTCTTACTAGAGTTACAGCTTTCATCAGAGGACCCTCACACAGAAGTCCCCCTGCTAGTTTCTGAAACTACTCCTAGAATAAAGATAACCAACCCATCTATGTTGATTCTCAAAACACTGCTACTATCACCGAAGATGGCTGCAGGCAGTACTTTCAGTAAATTCTCCTTTAAACACACCAGTTTGCTATGTTCAACCAGAATGCAGATTGATACAAGTAATATTTTTAAAGTATTTCATTACTTGTGAGTGATCTCCATCACAAAGTTGGTGATATGATACATTAAATTATTAGATGAAGTTACTGGTTTACATGCCTTTCACTAGATGGTTTTAAAATGCCTTTGGTGTACAAAAACTCCTTCTTTTCTCATTAGCATACCACTTGGAAAAGGAGAAGTGCATTTGTTGTCAGATTATGGAACACTCTTGCCAATAACCCATGTTAAGACTGAAGGGACTCAAAATTCATGCCTGGGCTATCTTTAATATCTGAACTCCATTGCCAACTATGTTTGGTGGACAATGATTCTAAAGTGAGCATGGTATACTTTTAAACAGACTTAATACTTTAAAGAGTAGTTTTAGGTTAGCTACAAAAATCAAGAAGGAAATTCAGATTCCCCATATATTCCCTGGACGTTAATATTCTTTACCTCACTATAAAAATCCCACAGCTGAATTTTACAGGACAGAAGTTTTTAATTTTAATGAATCACAGCTTATAAATGCTTTCTTTCATGGGTCATCCCTTTGGCGTACCACTCTAAAAAGGCATTGGCAAACCTATCTAGAATTTTTCCTGTTACCTTCAAGGAATTCAACGTTTTACCTTTGATGATTACACCTGGACTGAGTTAATATTTGTGAATGCTGGAAGGTTTTCATGTAGGTTCTTTTCCTTGGTGGTGGTGTGGAGGGTATATGCAGATGTTCGATTTTTTTCAGCAGCAAAAGTGTAGCCCTCACCACCTCCTCTGAACTGAAAATATACTCAGACAATGATGCCTCCACTCCTTAACCCAAATGAACCACTGAGGTTCCACTCAACTATGGAAGTTTCTGCTGCAACTACTGCCTGACAGGAAGCATAACAGCTGCAGCTGTTGGAGTGGCAACCACCGTGAGTTCCAACTGTGTGACCCCAGGGAGGTGACACAGCTGCAGTGCGAGCACAAGTGGAAGGCAGAAATGAATTACAAGAAGCTGAGCCCAGGCCTGCTTTACTACAACTGCTGCAAAAGAGTGGTGGGCATAAGTACACAGACAGTTTCAGGGCTACGTACCGGGTTTGGCCTTTTTGTACTATGTGGGGGTTGGGTAGGGAGCAGGGAACCAATAAGATATCCTGCCAAACAAACAAAAGAATAAAATAGGAATATATTGCAGTTAGTTTTTGTTCAAGAGCAAATACATATATTTCTGTATTTAGTACAGGGTTTATAGAGTCTACCACACAGATCAGATTCATAGCGATTCTCCTGTTTTCAGCCTCCCAAATACTGGGATTACAGGCACACACTACCATGTCCAGTCTCAGCCACCACTTCAGCAAGCTCCGAAGGCTGGGCCAGCATGGCACATAAGGGATCGAACCCCCCTGTGCATGCCTAAGCAGGCGCTTTAGTCAGCTGAGCATCTGGCCAGCCTTCAGTTGCATATATTTATGTGAATTCATTTCAGGACCCTCTGTTCAGTTTTGATCTGTCTTTTAGTACTTCAGCATCTACATCATTGTGGCTTTATAGTAAGTCATGAAGTCTTTCAGGATCAGTTCTCTGACTTTGTTTCCAGTGGTGTATGTTAACTACAGTGGCCTGTTACTTCACTACATAAACTTTCGAATCATTTAGTTAATAGTCCCAAATAAATTGATGGGAATTTCACTGGGATTGTACTGAATTTATAAATCAGTTTGGAAAGAAAGCACATCTTGGTGTTACTGATTCTACTTATCCATGAACATGGTATAACTCTCTATTTATTTAATTCCTTCATTTTTCATCAAAGCCTTGTAGTTTTATAGTTTTCCTTACGCAGAACTTATGCATCTCTCCTTGGACTTATAAATTTAATTTGAGGATGTACAAATTAAAATGGTGCCGTTGTTTTAATTTTAAATTTAACTTCTTCACTTGCTGGTATATGGGAAATCAATTAACCTTAAGATCTCACCCTTATTTCAGACAAGCTTAGTGTAACTACTTACTTTTAGAAGGGAGTTTTTAACCAAATCTTTTCAGATTTGTTATATAATTACATTAATTATGAGCATAATGTGATTTCTTCTTAGTTTGTATAGCTTTAATTTCATTTTATGTATAGTTGAATTAGGTTGGGCTTTCTGCACAAATTTTAAAAAACAAAAAAGTAATGAACAAGTGAAAGGGAACATCCTAGATTTTTCTTGATTTTATCAGGAAAACTTCAAGTTTCTCATTATTGAAACTAATGTTACCTGCAAGTTTTCTTTTTTAATAGATTCTATTTCTCAAGTTGGAGAAATTCTTCTCTATTCCTATCCTTACTTTAGGGAGAGTTTCAGTCTTTGATGCATTTTTTAAATTAAGGAATGAGCGCTATATTTTGTCAAGTGTTATTTCCGCACCTACTGATATGATCATGCACTTTTTCTTCTTTTGTTTGCTGATGTCATTACTTAAATTGTTTTGTGAATTTGCTAATTTTTTAGTGAGGATTTTTTGTTTTCTTTTGTTTTGCTTTGTTTTTGTACCAGGGATCAAACTTATGACTTTACTCTTGCCAGGCAGGCACTTACACCATTGAGCTATCTCTCCAGCCCTGAGACCTTTTTTATTTGAGATGTATTTCTTTGTAATTTTTTTTGTGAAATCTTTATCTGGTTTAGGTATTAGAATAAATTTTGTTCATAGAATAAGTTAAGAGAGATTTTATTCATTCTATCTTCTGCAAAAGATTGTAGAAAACCAGTATAATGTTCAGTAGAATTCATCAGTTAGTTCATCTAGGTCCAGTGCTTTCTGTTTGGAATAATGTTAACTATCTATTCAATTTCTTTAAAATATTTAATCCTACTTATAGTCTCTACCTAACATTTTATGAATTTGAATAAATTATGTATTTCAAAGATTTGGTTCATTTATCTTTGTTTAATGTCCCTCTTTGACCCTGGTAACTTTCTGTTATGCTTTGTGTCTTGATGTACTTCTTATGTGGTCCTAAGTGGGGCTTTTTCAGAGGTGGTTGAAAGTAGAGTATATGATGGATTCATGGCATAATGCTAGGTTTAAACTTGCTAGGACTAAGGATGGATGATTACAAAATCAGTCCACTGATTGGTGTGGCATTGCCCTATCCTGGTATCCTGGATAGAACACAGGGACAGAAAGAGGCTTGCCTTGCCCCTTGATTGCTTTGTTACCTTCTGTGTACTATGAACCATATGTTATCTGTGATGCCATGTGCAGTGTCACCCTTTGGAGCCAGAAGACTGTGGACTGAAACTTCTAGAAGCTTTTAGCCAAATAACCCTTCCTCAACTTTGGCATCAGGTATTTTGTCTCAGAAATGAGAAAGTAACTCAATGACTTCCACTGCTCTGGTGTTTGCTTTATCTGAAATTTATATCGATACTTAAGGTTTCTTCTTTTCTTTGTATGTAGTATTTCATTTCTTCTTTTTTTACTTGAATCTATATTTATATTTATGCTCAGTTTTTTGTTATTGATTTCATAGAGTCATTTTTTGAGTTTTGATTCACTTTTTCAATCTCTACCTTTTAATTAAGGTATAGATCATATGACTTTAAACTACTTATTCATATAGTTATAGTAGGATTTACTTTGTGTTTTCTATTGACTCCTTTGCTTTTCCTTCCTGTTTTGTTTTGTTTTCATTATGGAGGATCGAACTCAGGACCTTGCACTTGCCAGGCATGTGCTTATTCTACTGAGCTCTCTCTCCAGCCGCTCATATCTGTTTTGTCTTTCTTTTTATAGTTGTTTAGGTTTTAATTGCTCATTTTTCATTAGCCTATTTTCTGTTCTTTCTTAGTGTATTATGTTTTCTTCTCTTATTCTGTTTAGTAGCTAACTTTAGATTTAGTTAACTTAGTAGTTAACTTAAATTTCTTGTGCTGAAATTTAACCCAAGTACATTTTTTGATAACATCAAACTGCACTATTGATACAAACAACTGTAAAAAAAATTAATTCCTCTTCTCCTCTTTCCCCATTCTTATATCATTGCCTTTGTTATATATATAGTATTTTTATTTTAAACAAGCTATTAACTATAAATTCAATTACAAATAAAAAGTAAAATTGTTTAACTTTACTTATTCCTTTTCTGATATTTTTCCTTTCTTTATATAGATTCAGGTTTTTGACCTATACTTTTAATTCTCTTCTCTCAAAGATTGTGCCTTAAGATTTCATATGGGGATGTCTAGTGGCAAAATTTCTCCCAATTTTTAGTTTATTGAGAAGTTTTTAAATCTTCTATTTGAAGGATAATTTCACAAGGCACAGAAATCTAGATTGGTGGTTGTGTGGTTTCTTTGTTTCTTGGTTGGTTTGTTGGTTCTTTTTTCCTCTCTTTCAACACTAGATATTTTAGACCTCTCCCTTGTTTCCTGAGAAGTCAGATGCAGTGCATAACTTTATCTATAGGTAATATTTTCCTCCCTTGAGCTTCTTTTAGGATTTTTAAACTCCCCCCAAACACACTTGGGCAATGAGACGCTTAAGTGGATTTTGATGTTTGCTGAATTTTCTTTATCTGTTGTATGGTGTCTGATACTAGAATTGGGAGGAAATTCTCAGTAATTGTCACTTCAAATATTTTGGGTTTTTTCTCTCTCTCTTTGCCTTCTGGTATTCCAATTACATGTAAAGATGTATTTTGTAGGAGTCCTTCAAATCTTGAGTATCTTATTCCATATTTTTCAGTCATTTTTCTCTTTGTTTTTCTGTTTGGGATTTTTTTTATTGGCATTTCCTTACAAAGATTCTTTTGTCAGCTGTGTCTGGTCTACTAATGAGAACATAAAAGGCACTTTTCATTTCTGTACAGAACAATTTCCATTTATTTCAGTCTTTTTTCTCTTTCTTATGCAATTTTGGAAGTTTCTATTGTTGTATCTTTAATCTCAGAGATTCTTTCCTTAGTCACATTCAGTTTAATAATATGTCCACCAAAGATAGTCTTGATTTCTGTTAGACTCTTTTGGTCACTAGAATTTCATTTTGATTCTTCCTTAGAATTTCCATATCTTTGTTCATATTGCCCATCTGTTCTTATGTGATTTATTACTTACCTTAGCGTATTAATCACAATTGTTCTAAATTCCCTATCTGATCATTTCAATATTTCCATCATATCTTAGTCTGGTTCTCATACTTGCTGTGTCTTTTCAAAGTATGGCTTTTGCCTAATTGTATAAAATGTCTTCTATGTTTCCCCCATGATAGACTTACATGTTGTATTGGACATCTGTGGTCAGGAGGCCTTTAATGATGTGGAGGTAAGATGTGGCAGCAGGAAAATGTTCAGTGGCCTAGGATTATGCCTCATGTGCCCAGTGAGACTTTTCCTCTTATTTTAAACTTTATAAGTATTTCTTAGCATCTGTTTCTCCCCTTAAATGGCACAGGGTGGCTGGATTGGGCTTGGTTCGGGAATATCTCTTCCTCCAGGTGTGATAAAACCCTAATCATTTAAGCTCTGGTAAAACTGCTTCTTTCAAGGGCAGATCTTTAGAGGAAACAGAATCCTCTGGCATATCTCTGTGGCACGTTGTTTCTTCCATCTGGCAGAAGCAGGAGGGGATTTTTCTGTGATGGATACTGAAAACCTGGCTAAACTCTTAGATGTCAAATTTTCAAAAACATAAAGTCTCTTTGTAAGTTGGCCTGGAAATTAGAAGTCTGTATTCTGTACTTTGAAACAAGTGTACTTGTACTTCTTTCATTTTAGTTAAATATGCATAAAATCACCTCCCATAATGATGCATAATGAGACAAACACCTAGGTTAAGGCCAAAACAACTAAACTTTCCTCTTTGGCCTCCTCTCACCATTCTGGAACTCAAACTGAGACTGCTTACCTCTTATCTTTGCTAAAATAATCCCTGATTTCTGAGATACTGAGATGAGAGGATTTCATGTTGGTTCATGGGTGTAAATACTAATTTTCTCCAGCTAAAGAAACATACCCACATGGGCTAGAGTGATAGCTCAGTGTTTGAAGTGTCTCCCTGGCAAGCTCAAGGACCTGAGTCTGAGCCCTTGTACCACATGCCATTCCAGCCCCAAATGTGGGCATGGTGGTGCACATCTATAATCCCAGCACTGGGAAGGCTGAGACTGGAGGATCACTACAAGTCTGAACTGCATAGTGAGACCCTGTATCAAATCAATCAATCAATCAATCAGTCCTTCCCCATTTGTCATGGATCTGATGGACCTAGGAATTTCTGTAGACCATTAAGAAATTCATCCATAATTCCATCTCTGAAGCCTTTTTGACTAATCCCAGCTTTCTAGATATATTTGAACTCTGTACAGGTAGTTATTTTAAGGGCTGGGCAAAATAAACTAAAAGGAGTAAAACTCATCTATTTGTTGAGCACTTATTATGTGTCCCATGCCAACCCCTTTAAATGGGATATACTTAGTTCTCATTGTAGGCTTGGGAGACAGGTACAAGAGACACATGTTTTGCGAGCTGTTGTTAAGTATGTGCCAAGAATCCTCCTGACAGCTGCACTAAAGTTTGCATTATTGTGAGCTTATACTTTATCACAAAAACTGGGACACTTTTGAGAGTTGAAAGGGCTCACTGTTAATCATTAGACCAGATCTGACAACAAGCATAACAGAGATTCTCAAGGGCAAATTGGGATGTATTATCCCTTTAGTTGTCATTCTTTTTGAACAGAGGAGAAAGAACAAGACATGAGAAGTAAAGTAGCTTTCCTGAGACCATTTCTTAGCATGTGAACTACATTTTATTCCAACCATGCTGGCCTCCAATGCCTGGCATTCAACCACACCACGCTGGAGCTGACCGTAGAGTCTCACCTTAACAAAGTCTCCAAGCACCAGTCCTCAAACACCTTGCTGGTTTGTGCTGGCTATTGGCCCTCTAGGGACAATTTGTCCTATGTCTGATCATGGAGTAGAATCAGTCATTTCAGAGATGAGCTAATGCAGGCTAAAGATCTACGAAAAGGAGGACTATACTTCACTGGAAATGCTCACAATAGCAGATTTTTTTTTTTTTTCAAGAAGGAGAACCTAATTACCTTTCGAAATTCCAAAAATGTCAAACTGATTACGGTGTATGCTTTTTTTATAACATCACATGCACTGAAGTTATTTTGGGATAATGAGCAATTTTAATCTTGCTTAATAAAAGCTATTCACAGGGCACTTTAGGAGGGGATCTGCATATAAGTAGTTTTAGTAAAACACTTTCCCCTTTCTGTGGCATTTATTCAAGAGTATGCAAATTCCTCTAAAACCGGAAGCTAAATTTAGAAATCAGAAGGGCAGAGCTATGGACATAATTAAGTAAATTTTCTGTTTCTTCAGAACATATTTTAGAAAAAGGAAAATAAACCTGAATTTGAAGGTTTGCAATGTGTTGGTAGAAATCCAGGATGGGCTGAATTTTGAAGTTGAATTTGAGTTTGACTTCAGGTTTACAAACCTCAAATTTGAAAAACTAAAAGAAAAAAAGATTTGTTTAAATCTTTTCAGTGAATATGGTTAGGTAAAATTATCAGAAGACAATTTTTTAAAAATGGTGAAAAAATGTTTTCGAATAAATCTTTTTTAATTTTCAAGACCAAAAGAATGATATGTTTTAAGGTAACATTCTAAACTAAAACTGAGCTGAAATTTCATATCGTAAATGACAAATTTTTCTGTTGTCCAACTTACAAGACCCCATAGGATGATACAGGTTAGATCATTCAGGAAGCAGCTGAATGAAGTATTCATAACTTGGTCTTTGTGATAGAGAAAAATAGAGTCACTCCAAAGTTTGCTTGGGTCTAGCAAGTCTTTTGGAAATACTCTCTACCCACCTTCTACTCTAACTGCACTTCCTGAAATCCTTCTGCTACTGATTCTTGGCATGCCCGGAAAACATAGTATTGTGAAACAGAGGCCAGTAGAGATGCAGTGTGGATCATAATCACTACTTGAGAGTTGAATTATCCTCTCTTCTTCCAAGGATGGTCTCCCACAAATAGTATAGAAATAAATATTCAGACATTGGACCATGCAAAGAAAATGAGGGATTTCTTTGGAGTATACCATCCTGAAGTCTTTCTGTTTGAAGGATTATCTCCTATTTCTCTTAAATTACAAATACTGTATTTATGCTAATAATTATTATAGTAAGACATATTCCCATTAATTCCCCTCAAAATAGTCCCCTTCATTTCAAACACAATTACCCCATCACCCTTGTCATTTTCTGAAGCAGTTCTGGAAGTCCTCATTGTGTGTGTGTGTGTGTGTGTGTGTGTTCTTTTTTGCCTTATTGGTATATATTTGTTGTACACAATAATTACATTATGGGGACTTGGTACATGTAGGTAATACATGTAAGTTCTTTTTATCCCTCTCCCTTGCCCTCACTTCTACCTTCCACCATAGCTGTGCTGCTGTTGCTGACTCAGTGCTCTCAGTCTATTCAAAGTGTTTATCTTTCATCATTAAGGAAGACCTAGGAGTTGCCAAGTGCCAGATCTAGTGACTAACATAGATGAGGACACACCCTGACATTTTTACAAGCCTACCTTCTTTTGGATAGCATTTAGGAGCCACATGCACCATATTTTTGATCATGTCTTGTAAAGATGTTCTCCAAAGAAGACTTCGAGAGCTGCTTTAGAAAGTTGCAAGCACTATGAGTTAAGTGTGTTTGGCATAAGGGGGAGTGTTTTGAGGGAAATTAATGACAATTTATCATTACACAATAAATTTTTATTTAACCATGTTTAAATCATATCTAGTAGGTCTGTAAGTTAAGACAGGATTTTTTTTAAGAATCATGCCTTCATTCAGTGCCTTAGTGTCTTTTTGAACATCTTCATCCTCTAAGTGAAAATGTCACTTATTTAGTTGCTGTTTTGATGCAGATTCCCTGACTTTGAGAATTCATGGGAAATTGAACACATCTTTGAGTTGTGAGTTGAGGTGTTTCACCCATTCCTTTTTCTTTTGAAATTTCTGCTTTCCTGTATGTACAGAGCTATCATATTGGGTACAGTATCCTTCACCTTGATCCAATCCCCTGGACAAAAGAAAAACTTTCTCTTTTTATGGTCAATTTATTGGTCTCTTCACTTAAGGACATGAAATGCCTGTCTTGCTCATGCTACAGTATTTACGTCCCCTACAACAAATGGCTCCTCCATGCCAAGAAACTATGACTAATGATAATGTAAGGCTAGTGGGTCCTCCAAATATTTTACATAAGCCAAGTGAATTCCTAAGATTCCTCATACAAGTCAGTGGTGGTAAAAAATACAGCTTAATCAGAAGATCATGTAGCCACATGAGCTTTCCCAGCTGAGCACCAGGTTTTTGTTTTCTCT
>NDGN011475581.1:0-16660 GCA_002564285.1 Tympanoctomys barrerae
ACACAATCTTGATGGACAAATGTTCTTTTATATTATTATGTTTTTGAAAATTTTGATTTTCCCTTTTTTTGCATGTTGTCATATAAATAGCTTTAAGGCAAGACAAGTGACATATAAAGCACATGCAAACAAAATGTTACAGTAAGAGGAATATACTATGGTGTGCATATCAGGGAAATGCCATTGAGGAAGTGGCATTTCAAATGCATCTTAAAGTGGAGATTACAATTTTTATAGTCAGAGAGGAGCTCGGCAATTGTCTTAGTTACTCTTCTCATCGCTGGGACAAATATGAAGGAAGGAAAGGCTTATTTAGCTCACAGTTACTGGAGGTTTCAGTCGATATTCAAGTGCCTGCCCCAGGACTGCATGAGGCTTTGGAGAGAAAATTAGACACAAACCATAACATCAATACTTTAGTCAGACTAATTTGACCCCAGTATGTGTGGTGGATAAATATTAGTGGAGAAAGTCATAGGAGTCAAATTAGGGACTAGTAAATGTCTAAGCAAATGTGGTGGCAATCAGAACAGGAGGGAGGATGTGCAAAGCAAGAAGAATCATAAAAGTGAGAGTAAACTGGAGAAAAACATGAATCTGATGCTTAAGAAACTGAAGAAATAGCCTAGATGCAAAAACTGTTCAAATTTGAATTTGTCATTGGAACTAAGAACATCAGGATTAATTAAGCGATATATCTGAGAGTCATTGCCAATAAGCACAATAATTGAGACCAGAAGAATGTTCTCATTTCCTGGAAAAAAGTGTGCAGAAAGGAGTCTTCTGGGTAGAACTTTAGGAAATTGTTCCAAAGGTATGATTTTATAAAGTTATTGAAAGGTAATTTTATTTATGCCAGAGACTGTAAGACAAGGAATTTCCAAGGAAGTTTAGTTAAAATGGTCTATGGTTTAAGCATGAAAAATGATAAAGACTGATGAAGAAAGCTCTTCAAAGTTAAGCTTTCCTTTTAACTCCATTGAATTTCACATAGGTAGGTTGACTTTGTAACATTCTCTCTGAATAAACATCATATTGTCATATTTTACTTATTTGTGATTTCTTTGAGTTTGAAAAGAAATAAGGTCTACTAAAACTGAAGACAAGATATTTGCATTTTTCTTCCTCTTGTTTCCCATTTTCTCCCTTAACTAATCCTCTCTATCTCCATCTTTCTGTGCCTGCCTGCCACTTTCTCTATAAGTTGACTCTAGACTCAGAAGATAATGAAAATAATATACTTTTTATTTTAATAAATTTTATATATTTTTATAAAATATAAAAATAATATATTTCCCATTAAGAGGCAAACACTTTGTAAACATTAGAGTCCTCTGAGGCCACATCCTACTCCTCTCAGAAAACACTCACTTCTTGTTATTCAAAATAAAATGACATTCTTGGAAGGGCGAAAAACATATATATGTCCTCAAGAGTGAACCCTCTGTTAGTGGGAGAAAAGCAAAAAGCTGGTCCTATCATTTTTCATTTTTGCTTTAGAAAACACAATTACCTTTTGATGTCATAATAAAAGAAAGCTGAAATTTGAATAAAACACATTTCTCTAGTACAGAAATCTTCAGTCATGCCATGTCACCAAAACTAAGAAGAGTTGCATTTTTTCCTCCTCTGTGTCTTAACATTCTTTGTTAAGGGTGAGAGAGAGAAAAGAAAACATGCTTAGGGAAGATTGTTGGAAACAAGCAGTCTTCTAGAAGTGTCATAGCTTTCTTTCTTTCATGGTTATGTTAAGCAGCAATATTACAGTAACACATGTAGGCGGGATTTGTGTGTGCTCTGAAAAAAGAATGCTGATATTACTAGCTATGAGCATCCTTATTTCATAAATATGAGTCACAAAACAACTAATATCTTTTAATGGCAAATCTTATAAGAGAGATAATATTGTTTGAGTTTTTACATATATTAACCCATTTAATCTGGATAAAATTTAGAATAATTTTGGAAGGTAAATGGAAAGAGAAAAATCTATTTTTTTTTAGAATTATGAATCCATCTAGCTAAAATTCTCTGCTTTGCTTTTTTGTTTTGAGACAGGGTGCAACTATATAGTTCAGGCTAGCTTTGAATTCACAATGTAGCCTAGCCTGACCTCAAACATGCAATAATCCCCCCACCTCATCCTCCTGAGTGCTACTATTGCAGGTGTATACCATTACACAAAGATTCTGCTTGTTTTCTTGAGACAAGTTTTCACTATTCAGGCTGGGTTTGAATTCACTATATCGCCAGGCTGGCCTTGAACTAGAATGATCCTTCTGCCTCAGTTTTCCAAGTGCTAGATTATAGGTCTACACTCCTATACCTGGCTAAGATTGTCTTTTTACTGAGAATCATGTAAATTGGTTTTTCCCTTAGATCATTCTCCATGTAGCTTCTATCTCTATTACTAGGATTACAGTGGTAAACATTTTTGTGCTATTTTGCATGAGGAAAATTGTATTTATTTTAGAAATCAAAAAAAGAAAAAAAAATTAAAATATACTTCTAGCTTCTCTTATATATACTTGATAGTTATTATTCTCTATTTTAGTTCTTGTGAAATTAGGATATTTCCACTTAGTTGAAAGTAAAATACAGCATTAAAATACAAGAATCATTTTAGTACTAATAAAAATAATTGACTTTGGGTATATGGACCAAGTAAGTTCTAACTATTGTTAATAGTTTTGATAAAGGCCTCTTGTGGGCAGACAAAGCCAAATAAAACACATGCTGGGCTGTGCACATAGTCATGCCCATTTGTTCTCCCAGCTGCAGGCTTTTGCCTTTTCCCTAGAGACTCACTATCCATTTTCCTCTACTCTGTTGTGTCCTTAGAGATCAATCGAAGTTGCTCAAAACTCCTTGCCTCTGAGCCTCTATGGACTGTGCTCCTTATGGAAGGCCTGCTGGAGGCTGGATTGACAGAGACTAAACACAACTTGGTGCTAGGAGTACTGCTGCGCAGCATAGATGTTGCCCTTCACCCACTGCACCAAGGTGCAGATGTCTGACCCAACTATTTAGAGCTCTTCCATCTGTTTCATTCCATTCCATGAAAAATGCACTATCCACGTATGTATGACTGTAGTGCTTTTTATATGTGAAATATATATGCTTTACAATAATTAACATTTTCATCTGAAGCTTCTAAGCATCTGTAGAGGGAAAACAACTTTTCTTTTTTTAAAGAGACAAAACCAACAAAATATTTGCTTGGCATTCTCTAAGTTTTTAAACAAAGAAAAACATCTGGCAATGGAAAACATGCTCAAAGTCATTTTTTTCATTTCTTCATTTATGTATATTCATTAAATACTAAGTTCTTATGATGTATTAGGAAGACCGTATGGGCCCTGATCTTTAATAGCATATAGTACATACAGACAAGTAAGTCAAAAGTGCTGTGACAAGGGTTATAAAGTATGAACAAAGATTCTGATAATATATAAAAAGAAGACCTAACTTAGAAAAGCAGATAGGGAGTGGGTCACATGAAAAAGGTGCTATGGGTTGAGGTGGTTTTGCTTAAATAAACTTTTTCTCTTAAGACTTAAACTAGTCATGGGAGGCAAGACCTTCAAGATATCATTGACTTATTTATGGGGATAAAGCCCCCTCAAGAGTAGAATATTATGGTAGAGTTTCAGGTTAACTCCTTGTACGAAGTTGAAGGAACATAGAGATTTAGAAATAGGTTTAAAGCATCAGAGCTGAGTCTGTGGAAGTCACTGAAGCAGAGAGAACAAAGATGCTACACCAGTCTAAGACAAATGCATGAAATGTCCCTGAAAAAGCACTCGAATAACTGTTAGAAAGCTACAACACTGGAGTCCGATAGCCACAGGTAAATGTAGTAAAAGTTGTATCAGCTCAAGCAGAATGGAGATCATCAAACATGCAAACTTTCTTCTTTCCTTTTCATCCCATCAAGGTTCAAGTCTGTTGGGTGATACCTCCAAAATCTGGATGGATCATCCTTCTAAGTTTGATGGCCTACCTGCCATCTGGAAACTCTCCAAAAAAGGACACATAGAAGTGAGTGAGATTCTGAAATTTACTAAGCATTGCTTAATCTAGTTATGCTGACATATCATAATTAAGTCACAAATATTGCTTAACATGATCACATTTATGTTTATTTAAGAATTTTATTCTTTTTTGCTGTGTATTTTTGGGGAAGAAAGAGAGAGTACACCTTTGAGTTCTACTACTAATAATTGAGCCAAGTTTAACTTTGGAATGTTTTTTGGTAGTGGAAAACACACTTTTTATAGAAAGAGAATAAACAGCGAATATTTTCTTCTTTTTAGGTTTTAAAAGATTGTTTTCTCTAATAATAGTGTTTTTTAAAAACTCTAATAGTAAAGCAAGAATTTATTTCAAGGTACTTTTTAAAAGGACATTTCTAAATAAGTGCATATTAAATTATATCTGTCTACATGCAAGTTTCTGTCTTCAACTGTAGTTTCACTTACATTTTGTGGATAAATCTGTGTTAATAAATGTAGTGTTTTACATGATAAAATATAAACAATTTTAATCACCTTGCAGAAAAGCGTTGAAAGACATTAATTAATACATTTAGATCAATGTTCAAAACTAATGTTCTTTTAAGAAGGATCACCTATTTAGCACTCTTGTATTTAATACATATATGCTTCAATATATTTGATTGGGACATTAATAAAACCTTATTGCTTATATTAGCAGCCACTTGTATAAAACAATTAACAGGCAAGAAGAACCAGACACAATACATTAATCACTGATACAGAAAGAAGAACAATTTAAAGAATTTTAAAAGATAATTACCTTTGATGAAAATAGAAAAATCAAATGTAAAATAATTTTCTTCCCTAGTCTATATATACAGAAGTATAAGGTCATCATGTTTAAAAGCCAAATAGAGGGAAGGGACAAGGATCTTGTTCATAGCCAATTCATAAGCCAAAAAGATTATGCTTTGTGTGTTATCAAGACTTGGATCTTCATTATCATGATCGATAGTGTGTTTAATCAACTGGTCAGGTCTAAAAAGTGTTTGTTTATTTTCAAAGAATACATACATTAACATTTTATAATTTTTTTTTTTTTTTTTTTTTTTTTTGGTGGCTGGTTCAGCCCACCTGGGGGTCGGAGTTGGGGAGGCATGTGGTGCTGGGGATTGAACGTGATCCCTACATGCTTACCTAAGCTTGCCTAAGCAGTTGCTTTAGACTGCTGAGTTATCTCACTGGCCCTGGAATATTGTCTTTAGATTGCCTACAGATAATTTTCATCAAACAAAAAAATAAAGCAAATGGTCTTACAATCATGATTATATTTTGGATACAGAAACCTTAAATTTGATCTTCTGATGTATCATGCTAACTTTTTCTCTCCAATGAAATGTTTTATGTACATCCAGTTGAAATTGAGTATTTAATTTTTAAAATTTCAAGAATCTGGTAATGCAATTCACAGAAATTATACTTAAAATAAGAATATATTTTTTCTACCTGGTTTATAGTCAATAACTGGGCACAAGATAATCACACACATAAAAGTATATCAGAAAGATTAAACCTCTGACTTGCAGCTTTCAACATCATTCACTGAAAAGTGGTTAAAGTATAAGGACAGGTCATATATATGTGGCAAAAAGAAAGCAGTGAAAAGACTTTCAATAGTTCCTTAAACAAGGGGCTGGGAAAATGGCTCAGTGGAATAAGCACTTCCCAGGAAAACGCAAGGGCCTGAGTTCAATCCCTGGTTCAAAAAAAAAAAATCTTTGAATAGTTGACATCACTTTGGAGAAAATGAAAGTTAGAGGGAAAAGGGAAGAAGATCCTGATAGTAGCGAGAGTATAAAATCAACAGACTTGGCTGCAGTAGTCAAAATTGATTGTTTGATTTCAGTTTCATTATAGCCCAGGTTTTGTTGCCACACAAATGTGCCCCATTTTTCCAGAAGGTGTACAAAGGTCTACAACTGTTGGATGGAAGTTTGTCCCAGGCTAGGCATGTAAGACTTTGAAAAACACCACCATCAACACCACCAGTACTGCAGTAGCAGGAAAACAAATAAAGAAACCCACTAAAATAGAATTCTAAATAACAAAAATTTTGAATATAACTCTATCCTATTATTGCCTGGTATAAAGTTATATTATGTATTGATCACTTACCATCTGAAGTCCAAACTTAATGACAAATCCTTCATTTATCTGCCACCTAACATGGGTGATAAGTCACAGGAAAGAGGAGACCACAGCATTGGCATGGAAGTGCTAGGTTCCCAATTTCCTTGTTCTGAAAAGAAGATGCTTCTTTCTATTTCTATTCTATGGACTCCCCACTATCAACTCTGTCATTTTCTTTTACATTTTGACTACTCATCCCTCTTTATAAGAATGTTAATACATAAGAAATGTAGATTAACATTTTAAGCTGAAGCCCATGAGCCTGAATCAATTTATCAACTGAACATAAAAGTGTTGTCTTTCTACCATGAAATGGGTATTTTGTCTTGTTAGTAAAACTAAATTTAGAGAACCAGTTATTTTCTTCTTAACTCCATTACCAAGTTTACCCAAACAGTTAATAAGCATATGGATTTCTTACACTATTCCAATAATATCTCTCCTGTTATCTTTTGTCACCATGAAAAGGTTTTTATTTATGACCATACCCTCATCTGCCCTTTAGCCAACACTGAATCCATTTTATATACATTTATGTCCATTCTATTTCTTCCATTTTCAGACCTCAATCTTTCTACCAAGACCTTGGTCTTTGATGTGGAACTTTGTCAAATGCTGTCTAAAAATGTAAGAGCATAGTCTTCACTGCACGAGGACAAAACTAGAATCTCCTCATAAGAGCAGAAAGGCTTTGAATGAATAAACATTGGCATTTCATGGTAGGGCTCCCTGTCAGACACAAGCTGTTCCAGGTATGAAATTTTCATTAGAAACTTCAAGACATGTTTTGTGAAGAGGCATCATTTGTCCTTTGTCTACTGATTTTATAAATTACAATAGCACTTTTTCTAACCCCTTGTCAATGGACTGAGAATGAAGACAGTTGCAGGAATGGTATTTTTGAGTAATCATCACCACAAAGTGGATTATCAGAGTGTAAGAGGAGTTTAATGTTTTTCTTTATTTTTGTTTGCAAAATCATGTAATACTGAAGTAGCAAAGGTCTTATAAGGGATAAATTTGATAGAATTATCCTGGGAGTGGATTGTTAGATTCTGAATACATATTCAGTCCTTTTAGAAAAACATTGATTTCATTTTAAAGGCTGCTTCATGTTTATTAGCAAACATGTTTTTCCCATTTTTGTCTATATTGTAGGTTGAATATTGTTTTGCAAAACAAGGTATAATGCATCTGAATATATTGATAAATGTATATACACATATACTATATACTTACATATGTGTACACACACATATGTATAAATAGTTCTCTTTTAAAAACCAAATTACCTTGAGAAATCACAGAAGGTCAGGATTTTTATTCAGTTAAATTTATAGTTATAAACTTCTTCAAATTTAGCTAAGCCTTTAACTTATTTAATTTTTCCCTAGACTTTAGGAGGGAAGTGTAAGAGGATGATATACACAAATATTTCCCTGGGGTGATAAATAAGCATGGGGCAAACTGTAATCTAACCTCTACCTTTTCGCTTTTCACTTCTCCACAAAGTCAGAACTTTCAGAGTTGTGGATCAGAATTGTGATGAATATCAAAAATCTATTTATTGTGCTGGTGAGGTAACTCATCAGACTAAAGCACCTACTTAGACAAGTACAGGCACTGTAATTCCATACCAGCCACCACAGACTGCACAGCAGGTCCTCCCCCAGGATGGGCTGAGCTGGCCACACAGTCCAGGAATAGTGGGATAAGCCTGTAATCCCAGCACTGGGGTAGGCTGAAAACAGGAGGATCACTATGAGTCTGAGCTGCATAGTGAGAACCTATAACAACCAAATACATTAAAAAATCTATTTATTTAAGCCCCAAAACCCAAATATTCAACCTTCTTACACCATTTTCTGAAGCTCATTTGCAACTATTAAGATTCATATTTTTAAAATATGAATACTTAAAGTGACAATAAAGAATAAATGTATTTAACAGAATTTTATTATCATTTTATAATACAGCACCAATTTGAAAAGCATATTCACATAAAATATTAACAAGAAAGTTCAGACTGTATAAATCTCATAAGCTTTTATAAGAAGAAAATGAGTTAGTCTATAGCAAGTGCTTTATGTAGACAAAGTAATACACAAGTGTTAGTTTTGTTTTTAACATTAACTTAAGCCTATGATCATCAAAAATAAATTCTTGTTTCCTACAAAATCAACACCTGTTCCTTGCTTGCTTAGTGAATTCTTTCTCTGGCCATCCTACTTGTTCAAGTCCAGAGCCTTGAAGACGTCACTGATTTCTTCTGTTTCCCCACATCAAATGATACTGTTATTTTGCCTCCCAAATACATTGTTTAACTCTCTCAGTCTCTATGGCTAATGTATATCATCACAGCCTGTCTTTTAGACTAGTGTCATCTTCTTGTATGGTCTTGCTGCTCAACCATCGTCTTCCTACAATTTTCTCCAACAATCCTTTCACTCTAATGCTTATACAGTGCATACCTCACTATACCCCATGAGATCCTGTGTGACCTGGTTCCTGTCTATATCTTTGAACTCATGTCATGGATATGTGGGCCAAGATACTCACCAGTCAGAGTAAATGCCTTACTTTTCCTTTAAATCAACATTCTCAAATTTGCTCCAGAGCTTTGGTAATACCATTCTCTGTGTTTGAAGTTTGATTTTTCCTTTCTCATCTTTTGGGTTTCACATCAAATGCAGTCTTTCTTGTCTCCCGGTCATTCATCTGTTGCAGTCCTTCTTTTATTCTGTATATTATTCCCTGAACTATGTTCTTTATAACGTTTCATAATTTGTGATTAATTGTGTAGCAACCATTTCCTTTAATAGTTGTTTATCTGTCCATGTGACTGTTTACATTTTTTGTCAATTTTTAAAAGATATCCTTTACAACATAGAACCAAGAGTACTGAAATTTAGCAGATGTTTAACAAATACTTCCCGTATGACACCTCTTTCTCTCTCTCTTTTTCAAACTATCTCTTTCACTTTCTTTGTATCATTCTCTCTTACAAAAAAAGAGAGGTGCTCCTATATTTATAGTGGCACAATTTGTCACAGCTAAATCCTGGAAACAACTGAAATGCCCATCAACCAAAGAATGGATAAAAAATGTGATATTTCTATATAATGGAATATTACTCAGCTATAAAGAAAAATAAGCTGAAGGCTTTTATACATACATAGATGCAACTGGAGATCATGCACATAAGTTAAATAAATCAGACCCATATGTGTAAACATTGCATTGTCTCCCTAGTATAAGAAACTGAAAGAGGAAATAAAATCCAAAAGGTACAACTGGGATAGGGGAAAGGAAATAAGAAAGAAGAGGGAAACAAAACATGATAACTAAGATAGTTGTACTACTAATTTGTATTTGTTTATTAAAAGAAACAGACAGTGCTTAATTTTTCTGATCAAATTTGCATGTCTATGTCTGGTAATCTGAATAACTACTTTGAAGATAACAATATGCAAAATATAAAAACCACTGTTGATTTTCTATCATCTTGTTTTGAAATTTTTTTATTATTTTTAATGTTTATTTTATGTTTTGTTCTTATTAAACTACTATATCTCATTTTAAAACAACAGATTTTTAACTTGAATAAATTGGATGATATAAAATATAAAATATAAATATAAAATATAAATTTTATATATTATATAAAATATAAATGAATGGACAAAATTTAAAATTCAGAAATGACTCAAAAAAGGGATTTAAAAAAAATCCCTATTGACCAATATTGATAGGAGAAATTTAAATATGATTTAGGATTTCTTTGTGGCTCAGGTTTTAGGATGAGAGCACTCATTTATTCAATCCATGCTCACTGATCTTGTTCACAGTGTGGCTGCCTCTCCCAGCAGGGACCACACAGGGAGTCTTCCTCAGTGATTTGTCCTCCAGCTGAATGCAACCCTGCTTTTATGACAACTCCAGAAATAAGAGAGACACCAAAATGCTTTGATAGCATGAATTAAAAAAAGACTGTCTTGAATTTCTGTATTCCTTCTCAGGAAAATATTTTTAAATGTAGACAAGACATAAATACAAATACATATGATCATAATGCACAGAGATACAAAGAAAACTATATGGAAATGTTCTCCGCCATGGTTTCTTAGAAGTGAATCTCAAGTTAAGAATCCTTTACAGGTCTTGTCATCACACTACTTGTACTTCAATTTTGTGACCCCCTCAGCTCCAGTTGTTCCCAAATCTTACTTCTACATATTTTTCACTCTCCCATCCTTCCAGATGACTATCATCACAATTTCTTTTTACTTGGAACCACCCATACTTACTGAACTTTCCTCTCTACTGTAAAAAACCTCATTTTTATTGTTGTGGTTGTTGAAAAAGAAAAATTCAAAGGTATGTTCTGGAGATTCTATTACTGTATTTAACTACTTAAACTATTGTTTGCACATATCCTCCATCTGTTCTATTATTGACAATTACCTGTCCATACCAAAGGTTCCAATTGTTTTCTTCTTTCTTAGCCAAGGATATTTATAATGCAATTCTCTTTTTTCTTAAAATAGTTTATTATTTATTTATTTATTTGTTGATACAGTGTCTTGCTATACAGCTCAGACTCATAGTGATCTTCTTGTCCCAGTCTCTCCAGCACTGGGATTACAGTTTGGCACCACCGCATCCGGTTTTGGTGGCCAGCATGGAGTACCCAGGTTTCAGTGGCCTGCACCAAGCATCCGGCTCTGGAGGCAGCACAGTATGTGTGATACCAGGGATTGAACCAGGTTGTTGAGCTTGCGAGGCAGACACTTAGACCTCTGAGCCATCTCTACAGACCCCATTTTTTTTTTTTTTGCTGTTTATGCTATTATTACTTTTTCCCCTATTGCTGGAAATTTCAGATTAGTACAACTTGCAATTTTGTCACCCTAGAAAAATATTTTTTGAGCTTTTCTAATGAATAAATACTTATGTCCTCTTTCACTGCCATCCCAAAGGTATATGTAGAAATCTTAACCCCCAATGTGATGGTAAGAAGATGTGGAGTCTGTGGGAATTACGAAGTCAATGACTGTGAGACTGCCATGAATAGGATTAGTGTCCTTATAAAAGTGATCTCAGAAAGCTCTTTTATTCCTTCTTACCATGTGAGGAAAGAAGAGCTATCTATAAACCAGGATACATCATTATGAAACCAAATTATTGGAGTCTTGAGTTCTTTTTTTATGTATTTAGTACAGGGTCTACAGGGTCTCACTACATAGATCACACTCAGTGATTCCCTTGTTTTCATCCTCCCAATTACTGGGAGTACAGGTACAATCCATCATGCCTAGTCTCAATTGCCACCTCAACATGCCCTGGGGTCAAGGCCAGCATAGCACTCAGGGGATCGCACTCCAGCTGCTGCACTCTGCCTAAGCAGGCACTGAGTTTGAGTTCTAATTCTTATTATTCCAGAGAAATAGATGTTTGCTGTTTAAACCACCCAATCTATGATAATTTTATTAGAATCTAAAGATACTAAAACAACTTCTTATCTCCTTCCATTTTTCACCCTGTTTGTGTCTAAAGCACACCAAAATTACTTGAAAGAACTCACTTCACTTACTGTTTCTAATTTATCATCACATTTTTTTCTTACACACATTTGAAACTCTATTTTATCCTTAACCTCCACGAAGCTAGTCTTATCAAGTTTAGTAAAAAAGATTGGTCCAGGATAATGGTTATATTTGTCTAATGTAGTAAAATGGAGAGTACATATGCAGGTATGCTGTAAGGCATCCTTAGCCTAAAATAGTAAATCATGGCTACTTTCTCAAATAGATGTCACAATAGTGAATGTGAACATATTGTGTGCTTTAGTGGTTTAGATCATGGGATGACATTTCATTTGGTGAGAAGAGAAGGAAGTTGATTGTTACTGCTACTCTACCATCAAAACTTTTTAAGCACTGGAAACTTAAAGGTGAAGAGAACTTCTTGAAAACAATGCTTAAAAGCCCCTCGTATGGTGCTGGCGACCATCTGCCCTACATCTCTCACTCAAGTAAATGCCCTTTACAGGCAGGTGCATTCATATGCACCCATCACACTTGAGTGCTGAGAAATCTATTACAGTTTTACAAAAAAAATCTGAATACATTTGGAATAAAACACAACAAGATAAGAAATGCTTGAAATAAGAAATAAATAGAATTTGAAGCACCTTTTGATAAAGAATTCCATTGGACATAACTACAGTAAGTCAAATAAAAAATTAAGACAGATTCTAATCTGATTAGAAGGTAGATCTTAATGTTATCTCTTAAAGACTCATGATATTCCCCAAAAATTCATTATTGAAAGTGAAACCCCTACTGCATGTGGAGATAAGATCTTTGCAAAGGTAATTAAAATTAAGAGAAGCATCAAGAAATTGCCCCTGATCTTCTAGGACTAGTGTGATAAGGAGACAAAGATTGCTGGTTGAGGGCTTTGTAAGAACTGGAAATCTTCAAAACAGGAAGAAGGGAGCCCTCACTAGAAAATGAATGTCCTGAAATCTTGGTCTTATCTCTCTCTAGAACTGTGAAGATATAAAAGTGAATTGCACAAACTCCTTCCGGTCTACAATGCTTCTGATAGTATCTCAAGCTAAGCCATTATAATATAAGAAAAAAAAATTTGTGTGAGGTGGAGTAGTATAGATTTAAGAAGCAAATAATAATTGTAAAATATTCCTTTGCTTTGTGTAACCACCTAAATTTCCTGAACTTTCTCAGCTTCTTTTGGGTTTAAGTCTTCTCTGTTGTTGTTTTTGTTCTTTATCTTATAGTGGTATCTAAAAGTTGGAATAGTAAAATTCCACTGCTGTTGTTGTTTAGTGTTGAACTAGCTTCTCCAATTACTTATAACTGAAAGAGGCTGAGAAAAATCAAAGTAGAGAAGATTAGGAAAATTAGTGGAATCAGGCAGTGAATACCTAATATCATTTGTAGGGTATCTTCAGGGTAACTTATGAAATTTGAAATGACCTCCAAATCAGGAAACTCTTATTTTGTTGATGGGAGTACTAACTTTCAGAATTGTGAATAGTATGGGTATCACTGAAATATTTTCGTTTATAAAAATTTCCCAGAGGAGTTCTACATAAGTTTTTTGGTAACTATTGACTTTCAATTCTTTATTTAGTTGAACATCTTTGAAGGTACATATTTGCAAGGTCTTATCAAATATTGGTTAGTTTACATATGTGTGGGGTTTTTTTTGCTTGAAACTCTTATTGTCTTAATCATGAAGAAAAAAAGAATGTAAATAATCTCCACCAATGTGCTTTGAGTTTCATATTTCACAATAAAGGCTTGCATTTAATCACTGCCACAAACATTTTCCCTCACAGAGAAATGCCACTGATATCTTTTGAGCATAATAATTAAAAATTGGTTTGAATAAAAATAATAGATATTTTACCACATTTGGTAATCCTCTCTCACTCTTAAAGTTTTACTTCTTCAAATTAATATGTAAAAGACACATCCCTAGGGCAGAGATAGTACAAGAAATGTTCCTCTTTTGACTTGGGATGTCTTACTGATTCGTTCATTTTTCTACACTGTTAGGCCTGTGTTTGCCAACACAGTCCCCTGTAGAGAGATTTCAAGAATTCCCAAATGTTTTGAAGAACATTTTTGAATGCAACTTCTGCCAGAATCTAATTAGACTAGAAACCTGGATTTGGGGAGACATTCTTTATAACTAGCTTATATTTTTGTTACCCCTATTCTCAAAAGGACTCTTCAAAATATTGTCTCCATAATTATCCCTTCTTATTGTTGGCCTTTTCCATAATGGCTTAAAAATTCTTCTAAACAATAAGAACAAATGTTATAAACAAACTCTTTCACAAGCTTTGTCCTCATCACACCCTCTTTCTCTTCCTACACTCTGAATAAAACAAAGAGAATACTTCACGAAACAGATTTCTGTGAAGCAAACACAGCAGCATAAACCTAACAAAAGTAAGACATGGGTCAATTTGCCATAGTCTATCAATGCATGAAGTTTTTCAGAATGACTTTTCTGTATTATCCCAAGGAAGCTCATCCCATTAGCAATCAGCCAGCCTGGCAGTAAAGGCTGTTGACCATTTGGGCATTGATTCTTCCCACAGAAGTATGTAGCATGTTATAAGTGGAATTTGCCCTTTGGCTTTTTGCTCCCCCTCTTCACAAACCAAGAAGCATTGTTTGCCCTGAGACCAACTTTTCCACAGCTAAAAGTGTTTATAACTCATTACTAAAAGATCGTAAATCAGTTCCAAAAAATAAGAAATTTTATTCCTCACTAGCATAAGGGAAAACGGGCCTAAATGTACTAATTTTTAAGAAAAAAATCTTCAAATATTCTCTTAGGTTGTTAGCTTTATTGAAATATTTAACTTTGACATGTATTTCAGAAATTATAGTTTAGGGTTAAATGTACCTGAGAAGATTGAGTGATCTCATATTTGTATTCCTACTTACTCATAACTTTCCTAAATTTATCTTTTAAATTAAAGAAATGAATTAAAATAATTTGGAGGTAATAGTAGGGTCTCCTAACATAAATTTGGTATATTAAAGAAGAAATGTCCAGTAGTTTGAAGAGATAGCTTTATCCTCTTCTAAATGAATAAAACAGATATATTGGTTCATTATAAAAACATGGACTAGAATTAAAATAAAATATGATATAAAAATAAGGTATAGAAAGAAAGAAAATTCAAAAGCCAAAAAATGTGGTATATTTATACACATCAATATATATGGTATTACTGAAATTTTTGATATACTGCCTATAATTATCATGTATCATGAGTTTCCTTATTATGTTACATTAGTTGTTGAAGGTATTTTTATTCTTATACAAAAATGAAAAAATAAAAAAAATCATTCAAATTTTTTTACGAAAGGTAGGATGATAAGAAAAATGTACTTAATGCCTCTCCAACCTTTCTGTTGCTCGTGAAAACTTAGTTTCTTGTGGAAAGAATGAAAACTAGTTCCTTGCATGAAGAATATGATTGTAATAGACAATGAAAGAAGGAAAAGAAGAAATATATTTACAAAGAGTTAAAATGCCAAATGTTATTTTCTTGACTTAATCATTTCAGACCTCAGATTAAGATCTGAGATTTATTTAAGTCTCTTTTGTGGAGGCATAAGGATAGAATTCTTGTCAGAAACTTGTTCACTTTTCTTGGCTGTAGTAAAATTATAAACGCTGTACAAATAGTGTTTTGTTTCATAGTCTGCCAAAAACATAGCAATAAAGAGTTAACTAAATATATCCACATCTCAGAAACAATTTCATTTGAATTTTAGAATAAGATTGTAGTTAATTCATTTTTAAACATTATAAACTCTCTGTAAGAAGTAAAAATGGAATTTATATATGAAAAACTGAATGGTTTCTCCCACAGACAGAAAAATACAGACTCAAAAGTTATTGATAGTCTTGTTCTAATCCTTCAGGAGGCTGGAGGTGAGGTCAAGAATGAAGACCACTGCAAATTCAATATTTGTGCATTAGTATGTAGTAATTAAAGGTACAAGGGAGACTGAGGCTGAGAATATATAATTTTTGGTTGGAATTTTAATGACATATTGCATTTGAGACAAGAAACAAAATGCACCTTGCAGTAGCAGTGCTTGTATCCTGAGGAAATGGAATTTCTGGAATGTATACTATTCTTCAGAGTTAAAATTAGTTGAAAATAATTGAACTGCTTACCAAAGTTTACTTTGTTCAAAATATTATTAGACATTCAAAAAGATAATGTATTCTTTTTCTTAACTGAAGTTAAAGAAGAAGGTTAAAAATGACACAGACAAAAAACAAAGTACATTTATTTTTTTCATTATTATTATTATTATTATTATTATTATTTTGTATTTAGGGAAGGGTCTATAGCACAGCAGGCATTGTATTTTCTTTTAATTTTAGGGGAGGATCTACAGGGTGTTCAGGGTCTCACTACTAGATTGGACTCGTAGTGATCTGCCTGTTTACATCCTCCCAAGAGCTGGGATTATAGGTGCACACCACCATGCCTAGTCTCAATTGCCATCTCAGTGCACCCTGTTGGCATGGCCGGCAGGCAGGCCCAGAGATTAAACCCTGGGCCCTGTGCCTACTTGCAGGTGCTTTAATCTGCTGAGCTATATGGCCGGCCCAACAGCATTATTGATATATAATCATGTTAAATAAAATTCATTCCAAGCACTTAGAAGTGCTAAGGCAAGAGAATTGCTTTGAGTTGGAGGCCAGTCCAAGCTGCACAATGAGTTCAAGGTTGGTCAGAACCATAATTATGGCAAGACTTTGTCTGAAATAAATAAATAAATTCATAAGAATTAACTGCATAATTCAATGAGTTTTTTTGTTTATTTATTTATTTATATTTTGTTTATTTATTTATTTAGACATCAGTTATTTTAAAGAAAAAATATAAAAACAATGGCACA
>NDGN011475588.1:0-11136 GCA_002564285.1 Tympanoctomys barrerae
CAGCAAATAACCACTAGGAAGAATGTATGTAATGTGTTAATTATTGAAACTGTCCTACCAATTCGATTTGAAACTGTCCTCATTGCTATTTATTTCTCGATAAAATTACGGGAAAAAATATATATAAATAAATAAATAAATAAATAAATAAATAAAATGCCATCCAGGCAGTCAGGGTCCCTGACCCCGTGGACACTTCCAAGCGCAGCCCTGTTCAGCGCGGACCTAGACTGCACAAGAACGCATGCCTTACCCGGACGCGCACGCTCTCCTTCCCACACTGCGTGGCGTAAAGCTCCTCCCAGCTCCGCTCCTGCCCTTCTAATCGAGCCCCGGCCCTCCACCTCAACCCACACTGCGTTAGTTAAGGCTTCCACCCTCTCCCACGCGAGCTCTTCTGCCTCCCGGATGTGTCTCCCGGCCCCGGGGTAGAGCTCCTGCCCCCCACGGCAGCTTCCGCCTTCACTTTGGAGCTCTTCCTCACACACGATGTGGCTCTTACTAGTCCTCTGCTTAAAAACCTTAAGTAGGGGCCGCCCAGACAGCTCGGCGGATTAAAGCACCTGCGTAGGCAGAGGCAGGGTCTGGGGGTTCGATCCCCAGCATGCCGTGCCGACTAGAGCCCACAGCAGGTAAGGCCCTCAGAAGGTGGTCGTCACCTGCGTTTCCAGCTTCCGCTCCCACGGTTAGCCCATTTGTCCTGTACACTAGCCACAGAAAACTAGGGTTTTCTTCAGCCGAACCAGAGTTTGTCATGTATTATTTTGCGTTCGGCATGCTGCCCTCTCGCCCTGGAGGGTCCAACCCCTGCACTGCCTCCAAATCTGCTGTTAATTCTTCCTGAGCACGCTCAAAATCACCTCCTTTGTAAAATTCCCTCACTCCTCAATGTATAATAAGCACAACCTGCTTACCTCCAGCTGTTCCTGCAAAACGTCACTCTTAGGGCAAATAGAAAGGTTGCCAAAGGAAAATATGCACATCACCCGTCTTTCAAGTAGTCCCATTAAAAGGTAAAAAGAAATTAGCAAATTTTAACATTTCATTTAACCTGGTAAATCAGAATATCATTTCCACATACAATCAATCCTAAAATTAATGATACCATTTTTCACATTGACTTTCTGAATGTATATCTTAAATTTCCCATGTTATAAATTTAGACACTAATCTGTCCTAACAAATGATTTTTAGGCTTCATGAAATTTACACTTGAAAAAGTGGCTTCACATACCTAGGTTGTTCCTAAGGTAATTGAAAGTTTTCAGTAACAGAATCAAGCATCAGTTTTTTAACTTTAAGCTGAAACAAAAATTATGTAGTGTGAGATCAGTCCCTCAGGGATGCCGGCTACATCTCAAGTGCCCTCATGCACTAGAATACAGTTGGGAGCTATTATGTTGGACAGTACAGCTCAGCTGTAATTATCTCTGTATCCACCTCTCTTCTCCACTAAATTAGACCATGACTAACTTACCTGTATATTTTCAATTGCCTAATATGAATGAGGCCTAAGACATAAATAGCGTTTTATGAAATTCTATTGAATAAAAGAAATGTGCAAATCATTTGACTCCACACCAACAAGAAACTGACAGCATGATTTTGTGGAGGATATAAATGGAGGCTGGGGAGATAGCTCAGCGGCACAAGCACCTGCCTGGCAAGCCCAAGGATCTGGGTTCGATCTCCAGTACTGCATGTTTTGCCAGCCCCAGAACAGGGCATGGTGGCGCACATCTGTGATCCCAGCACTGAGGAGGCTGAGACAGGAGGATCGCTATAAGTTTGAGCTATGTGGAAAAACCCTGTACCAAATAAATAAATAAATGATTAAAAACATTTAAGAATATAAATGGAATTTTTATGAATACAGACACTTAAACACAATTCATCATATGCACACATAAGCAACCATATAATGCCTGTAACATTAGGCAGAATGGCCAAGATAAGGGAACAACCTTGAAAGGTAGAACATACACAAAATGGAATACTAGTTGGCCTTTAAAAAGAGGGAAATCCTGCCATCTTCAACAACACAGATGAACTGCAGGAAGTTACACTATGTGAAATAAACCGATCACAGAAAAAGAAATACTACATGTTCACATATCTGGAGTGTGTCCCTGACAGTTACAGTCATAAAACTAAGAGAAATAATATGCTTGTTGCTGGGGACTGGGAAGGAGAGGAAGTGGGGAGGTTCTGCTCAATGAGTATGAAGTTTAAGCTTTATCTGAATAAATTCTAGTGCTCACTTCGGCAGCACATATACTAAAACTGAATAAATTCTAGCGATCTGCTCTACACCATTATGTAGATAGTTCCTAACATTGTATTATGCATTTATAAATTGAAGATGGTAGGTCTCCATGCAAAGTAGTCTCATCGTGGGGGAAGTAAAAGGCAAGTAAGAGGAAAAGGAATACAGTTATGGTGTGGTTGGCTGATAGGTGAGGAGTGAGAGTAGGGGCAGGGAATAATCCACCTTCTTCCATTCTGCTAGGAACCTAAAACTGATCTAAACATTAAAGTCTATTTAAAAGAGAAAATAAAATTAACCACTGTGATTAAATACATTGGATTTGCTACTGATTCTTTCCAAAATAAAACTGCATCAGGGCCCTTGTTTGGGGCCTTTACCCATCATTCCTGCCCTTTTGATGCCTTTGTGGGTCATCTACATAAACAGCATGTCGTAATATGTTTTACTTCTCTAGTTGTCTTCCCTATACAAACTGTTGCATCTTAAGCTTCCAGAGACACATTCCTTGGACTGTGAGCCTACCATCACACGTAGTTTAGTGGTAATAACAAAGTGCTAGAGCTATATATGTGACATACAACCAACTCTCAGGTGTCTTCTTTTTCACCAAAGACCTTCCCAGGCAATCCCAGGACCTAATCTCTCAACACTCATTGATTTGCTACCCCTACAAAGCCAGGGCCAGTTGTCTACTCCTATAAGTGATTTTACTCAATGTGTGGCAGTACATTCTGCATGTATCATCTCCCTTTGGGCCCAAGAAGATGGGATCATGTTTCAATTCATCATTACAATTCCTCATATGACGTTACGCAGCTCTCATCAAAGGGATCCCTTGGTAAGTGCCAGTTCTGGTTCCAATTCCCATTTCTATCTGCCCAATACAATCGCATGACAGGAGAAACTACGGAAAGGAAGCAAAGGGAAGTGACAGCTTCAGCTTTATTAACTGCTCTGTTTTCCTAAGATAGGTAACTGATCAATGAATGTACTCAGGGTAGGGAGATAGCTCAGAAGAATAAGTGCTTGCTTGGTAAGCACAGAGTCTTGAGTTCAATTCCCCATCTGAAAAAAAAAAAAATGCACTCACATAAATTTCCACAAAGCAAAAACACAGTTGGCTTATCTTTTATTCTAATGTTGTTTAAAATATGAGCAAAATAAAAATAAACACAGATGCCCAAGTGGTTCAGCTGTGGGGTTCCCATATGTCAGCGATGGTGGTGTTTCTCTCTTGCTTCAATAGCTTCTTCAGAGTTTCTATCTCTGCAGCAGTGAACTTGGGGGTTAAAGTCATGTTATCATAATCAAAGTCTTCATCAAGCGAAAAGGGCTGAACTTCATCTCCTAGTATCTATGAAAAGTAACGAGGGAGGAAAGAAACACACAAAATCATTGGAAATGAAGATCAAGTTCGAAATATAAGCCCCTATTAATAGTTAATTAAACTTTTTTTTTAGATCTCAGCACTCTCAGCTGATTAAGCTGTTTTTTAAGTAAAGAAAAAAAATTCAATTATTCAACTAGACTTAATTTAAACCCCTTAATATGCCCAGCCCCTTTGTACCATGCTATGTCTGAATGAATATCCTTAATGAATTCTGCCCAGGGCAAGAATCAGAAAATCTCTTGTGCACACATTCATTACATTGTTCACTTGCAGTATCAGGACCAAAGGTGTAGGGAAAAATTAGGAGTGACATTAAAATGTGAGGGAAACATACCTTAAGATTTTGATCAACCTTAAAAATATTTTCCCACTTACTGAAAGAGACCTGTATTAATAAATAATTTTCAAAGATAAAAATAAGCTCCACTTACCATACTTCTTAAGATAATGCCTATCATGCCTGATCAATAATGATAGGAATTAAAATGTCCAGGATTTTTTCCTATGAGGAATATTTTAATATATTACAGCTTATGTAAAAGTCAGAGTAGCCGAAAAGAAATGCAATCATTTTGCATCTATTTATTCAAAATTTGTGAGTTTTCAAGACTTCCTAAAGCATGATAGATAAAAAGCATATTTTCAAATAAACAAAAAGAGAATGCCTTAAATCGCATTAGATCACCCCCTGAAAAGCCCCTCCAAAAGCAAATGGTGTGTAACATAATGAAATCATCCACAGGACCTCTACCCAGAGCTATAACATGTATAGTGATGCTGAAATAATTGAAAACTATAGCTTAAGCGAGAATGAAAAACACTGCCCTGAAACTATAATCAGTTTTAAATATTCTTGCATGGAAGATGATCGCATTGAGAGGCTTTTAAAACATTTGTAAATATAGAAGCGATTGCTTGGAAACTATATGCTGTTGCGAAAGGTGAAAAACAAATCGTAAAATGTAGATCTCTCATATCTGTTGAACAAGTTATGTCTTGCTGTCAGGTGTGCCGTGCTAATAGCAAACACCCAGCCACTTATCATCCTTTCTCAGTAAAACCAGTAAGAGAACAAATTCTGCAGAGGGGTAGTGGTTTCTGCTTTACTAGACAACACCTGTGTGCATGCAGGGTGTAGGAAAAGAGCTGAGGTGAGTGTTCCTAACCTAGTTACCAGGAATCCTAAGGGCCTTAGTGGTAATCTTCAAACAATGGCTTCTCCAGACAGTGCCTACACCCTCTTCATGTCATTTCTCCTCCTGTGAGAGCCTAAGAGTGAGTCCACAGCTACACCATTAGTAAGGAAGACCAGCAACATGTGAACCCAGGGCAATCCATCTCAGAGAAAGCTGTCCTACTCAGAAAACACTAGCAAAAATCAACCTAGTCATAGTTCTTGGGGAGAAAAGACCACTTTTTAGGAAGATGGCAAGTTCCACAGCCTCAAGGCCACATGGAATGCCACAACTGCCAGCCTACAGAATTGAGTCACCAATCTGCCTATCTGTATCACTTTTGGGGATTCACTTTATTCTCAATACTGCCAAAGTGACAAAGGAAAAACACTGCTAAGAGGAACCCCAAAGACAAAACATACAAGGACACCAGACATTCACTCCTTGAACATGAACATCTTGGCCATCTCTGGCTCTGCTCAGCAGGAAGCCACAAGGTGACATGGCCACCTCCCACCCTGAGCCAGTTCTACTTGGTCCAGGAAAAATATGCAGAAGCCCACAGCCCACTGTAGCATTCAGGCTGAGGGGATTTTGCTGCCCTTGTAGTCCTGGTCTGAAGACTCGTCAGTATGCACACGGGAGCTTGAGGGTATCTACCCTATCAGGGCTGAGTCGTACTCAGCAAACAACAGGACTCTACAAATGGGCCACGCTGTCCTAGGTGCTGTCCTAGGTGCACAGAGCAGAAGGCCATGAAGAGACCAGGACAGGACATGCCATCGCCCCCGCCACCCGAGTCTGACATTACCTACACACCGTGCCTCCTGTTCTGATTGTTCTGTAAAGCTTGACTACTGGCCTCCCACCCCCAATTTGCTTCAGAAAACAGCTCCTTCCCTAGGCCCACTCAAAACGCCCTCTGGCCCGGGCTGACATCTTCCATGATTTATTTCATAAGGACGCAGTAAATCCAGACTCGTTGCTTTACCCTGGGGCCTATGCAGTGATCTCTCATGTGCTGTTTACACCTCACCCCACGTGCACTACTGACATGAGGCCTCAGAGCCCACCTTGCAGCCTCCCCAGTCAGCCATTCTCACTACAGTCCCCCCAGTGAGGCAAGACTGTAACTTCAACTAGCGGACGCCTCCTGCTCGAATCCCAGCAACACCATCCATGCCCGCCACTCAGCACGAACGATGCCCCGTTCTCATTCTTGTCCACTCCTTAAGCATGCGGCAATCACTAGACGCTGGCAAAATGGAAGCAGAAAAATTTGTGGCCATGGGTCTCCTGACTTAAATAAAAGAAGATATAAGGAAATGAGCTAATTCAATAGCATGTCCCATGCTCTCCACTAAAAGAACTACAAAAGGGGGAATGGAAACACAGAAAAGTAAAGAGGCTTAATTTACTCTCAAGTGAGTATTGATTACACTCTTCAAAAACTCCTACCAGCCCCTACACACCACAGCATTTATTATCCACCTTGTCTCAGCAGTTCAGATAAGGTAAGAACCATATTTTGGGCTTCCACACACTCTGAGAAGAATGCACATGGGCCAGCCAGATAGCTCAGCAGACTAAAGTGCCTGTTCAGGCAGGCACAGGGACCAGGGTTCAATCCCCAGTGTGCCGTGCTGGCCCCACCCTGAGGGCACCGCTGAGATGGTGATTGAGACTGGGTGTGGTGGTGCACACCTGCAATCCCAGCCCTTGGGAGGCTGAAAACAGGAGAATCACTACAAGTCCGAGCTGTGTAGTGAGACCCTGAGGTTGGACCTCCCTTCTCATTCTTTGAGGCCCCAATATGTGGCCATAAGATCCAACTTCATGGTATCATAGATATAGAAATTTGTTCTGAAGTGGAAAAACCATAGGTTTAAGTTTTCCTATATACTTAAATCCTCCATTATAGTACAAGATTGTCTTCACTGTGTGCTAACTACAATAGCGAACAGCAAGGTTTTCAGAAAGTTAATATTCCTAAATGAGGATTATTCACTTATAATAAATTTAAAGGGATAAAAATACAGTTATAAATTTCTTCACTTAAAAGCTGAGAGTTGTTAAATACAGCAGCTGCTAGGTTATTTTCCTCGGAAATCAGTTAAATACTAAAGTAGAAAAGTAAGAAACTGAAAATCATAATAATCTCATTTGTCAAAG
Source organism: Tympanoctomys barrerae (assembly GCA_002564285.1). Lineage (NCBI taxonomy): Eukaryota > Metazoa > Chordata > Mammalia > Rodentia > Octodontidae > Tympanoctomys > Tympanoctomys barrerae. The sequence continues at coordinate 7,007 of NDGN011475588.1, forward strand.
GAACAGTGCCCTGCAATCATTCAAACATTTTCCTTCTTTTTTCACAAGATCCTTGTTTCTATCAAATTCTAGGCATGAAACAAAGAGCTAGAGACACAAGGATGAGCTGCTGCATGAAATCCCAGGCAAATGATCTAGACACATCATTACAGTGAGGTGGGGTGGTGCTGATGGTACGGTGAAGGCGTGAGGGAAACCAACAAGGGCTACTTAACCCCGGCCAGAGGGGGATTGTAGCAAGGAGCCAGAGAAGGCCAGAGGGGTGATGCCCAAACAGGACCTTCAAAGCTGTAATAGTCAGCAAAGCTCAGAGCAGCTTCCCAGATAGCGGGAGTTTCACTTGAGCAGGCCATGGAAATAAGATGCAGAATTTCAAATCTGTGAGCCTCAGAGAAGCTCGGGAGTGACAGAGTATCAGCAGCAGCCAGAGATGAAAATGGTGTCAACTCATCCCAGAGATGACGAAAAGTCCCTGAAGAGATTTTTGCAAACAGAGCAGACTCTCAGTCATGTACGCATTTTGGGTAAATTCCTTCATTTATTCAAATTTATACTGAGCATCTACAACAAAACATGTGTTGGAGTACAGAAAACAAAGATGCCCTTGAGCTCTTGGAGTTACTTTTAACTAACTAGCTCATGCCAAAGATTAAAGTGATGGCAGATCTGAGAGGGATAAGTCAGCAATCAGAAAACTAGTCAGGACGCTGCTCAAGTAGTCCAGGCATGAGACAATGTGAACAGGGCAAAGATTGGAAAGATTGACTTACAAAGTCAAATTAGCAGCTCTGACTGGATGTGGAAGTGGCAGAGGAGCAGTAAGGTGGGTGTAGTGGACTGTTAACTGGTAGTCAACTCATTACACCCAGCTGAATTGAACTAGTGTGGTGCTGGGTGTGGGAGGCCCACCTGAGGATTGTGGCCAGCAGCATAAGAGGCAGAACTGGAGAAGCTGTAGAGGCCATTAGGGAGGCTGTTTGGAGAAGCTGTTGGCAGCTGCTAGTTCTCTTGGGCTATTCTGCTGGAGGACCTGGCCGTGCTGGCTTTCGGGATGAACTTGGCTGTTCTCATCCGAGGAGGAGCTTGGGACTTTGTTGTTGATGAAAATGGCAGCACTTCACTTTGAGGGAGCTCTGGGCCTCATCTTGAGCATCGCTTCCTAGCTCCAGAGGGGAAGATGGTGCGGTACACGGCTCAGCCTCCGGGAGGAGCCTGTCACATGGGCTTCCCTGATGGGAACTCATCTTTTCTCATTGCTGGAGGAGCTCAGGATCTCTCTATTGCTGAGGATGGCTGTGGAACTTCTATGGGGACCTCTGGTGCTTGCCTTGAGCACCGTTCCCCAGCTCCCGTGCAGATCCCTCAGCCTCCTAGCGCAGATCCTTCATCCTGCTGGCATAGACTTTCTAGCCTCCACCACTGATCTTTGGGCCCTTCCAGCACAGATCCGTGAAGCGGGCCTGCATGACACACTGTCATGGACTCTAGGGCTCCAGCTGGACGTGTGAGAGCATATTGTTATGGGCTCTAGGTTTTGAGCTGGACTCATGCAAGATATTAAAATCTAGGCCCTCAGCTGGATTCTTTGGTCTTTCCTGTGGACAGATTTCCTGCATTCTTCAAATATAATTCTTTGGGTGATTATAAAATCTTATAAAACATGTCCTATATGGTATTGTTCCCTTACCAAAAAAAAATGACAATGGGAAAGGAAGCAGGCAGTGATAAGCTTAGTTTTTAATGGGTTGAATTGAAAGTATGTGAAAGAATCCAAACGTAGACATTAATAGACAACTGAATATACAAACCTGAAACTCAGAAAACAATCTGAAATTAGGTATGGAGACAGAAGCATAGAAGGTAGTAATTAAAAGACAACAATGGACCCAAGTGTGTAGGGCGGGAAGAAGTTCAGGACAAGCATGGAGCCCCCGGGGATACCAACTCACCAGGGGAGGTTGGGGTGGAAAGTCCTAAGCATTCAAGCAAAAGCAGCCAGGAAAAACGCAAAAAGAATCAGAGAACAATAAAACGAGTGTGAAGCAAGCACGTGAACCTAGGATGAAAGTATCCACGAGAAGAGCCCATTGTAAGTAACGAGGGCCTTCATTCTAAATATATGCAGGCAGGAGACTGTGACAAAAGGCATTTTGCAATATATTGAAAGAGGAACAGAAAGAAAGAATCAAAGGGCTTCTGAAGTCCTAGTAAAGAAGGAAAAAACAAAACACAAGTCCAAGGTAACAGGAAGGTTCTTCCTTGTTTTGTCCTACTTTGTTAAGGATGAGAGAGGCCTGAACACATTTCCATGTTAAGGGGAATGAAGCAAGGGAGATGAGAAAAATGGCAGAGCATGTTATTTTATCAGCAAATCATGCCCAGTGAGTGGGGAGAGCTTTTGTACGTTTTTCATTCAATAAATATTTATTGCATATCTACTGTATATATGGTATTAAAGCCAGCACCCGTTCTGATGATTTGCATTTGAATTAAGTAAGCTTATAAAGACATGCATGAGCAACTTTAGACTCTTCCAAGACAAGAGATGCATACGAGATTTGAATTGCGCCTGGGTGTGCGCTGCAATTCAGACAATATCACTGTGACCTTCCAAATGACAGCTTTAAAACACAACAAGGCTGCATTTCAGCTGCTGGCTGCAGTGGTAAACTCTGTGAATCTCTTCTTTCAAGTTAGGTTCATTTCTGGGTTGAAAGCTGTAACACACCAAGGTTTCCAACTACAAACTGAAATTCTGATTTATTTCTGAGAAGAATTTGGGCACTAGAACAGCAAATCCCCTGCTACTAAACAGAATAACAACTGTGAATTAAGTTACTAACTTGTTTTTGCCTAAGGAGCTGAAAGAAATATGTGGATTTCAGGTATCTAATTTCAAGTCTAATTGAAATCTTTTTGTGGGCTCTCAGGGAACAGAATTTGTACACTATTAGAAAACTTTGAGTTTCCTTAAAGTGGTTCATGTGACTTATTTTAACAAAGACACTGTTAAAGGAAGAATCATTTTCATTCATAGCACCACATAGGCAAATTAAAGAAAACAGAACTAATGCTCAGATCAATAATGGCAGCATTTAACTGCAGGCTAGCATACAAAATAGCATGGTAAATAAACTGTCTTTATACTTGGAAATTTTTAGAGCCCCATTATGCATTGGAAAAACAGAAGGTCTATTAAAATATGTCTCAAAATTCAAATAAGACCTCTTCTGTGTTTTGCAGGGAGGGTTAAGGGACAATTTTTCAACTTCCTGATGTGAATTCTTCTTTAGAGCACACTAATGTAATTGTTTAATCCCCGCCCCCAAAAAATAGAGTAAATAAGGCACAACATTATTTACAAATAGTAAATAGAGGGTTCTTGGTTTAACAGTAAGATGGTTCTTATTTAACAGTGAGGGGAAAGTGTACATGCATAAAAACAGTAATAAAATACGGGGGAAATCCACTAGGCCCAATCCGTATTAGAAAGCTAATGAGTCTTAACAGACAACTAAGAGGAAGCCAGGGCAACCAGAACACATTCTTATCTTTTTAGACTGACTGCAATTGCCATCGGGCCTCAGAAGGGCATTTGTTGAGCCCTCACGAGGTATTTTCTGGAAACTGACAACACTATTCTTTTACTGACATTATGTGCTTTAAAATTAACACTATTAAGCCAAGGCAGAGTTGGTGCAGCACTATGATACTATAGAGATCTGAAAAGTTTCTCTAATAAATAATGATTAGAAACAAAAATTATCTGCAAAATATTAATCACTAAAAAGACAGAGAAAGATATTCAATGATGGTTCATGAGTTTGCCAATATAAATATATTATTTTGACTCCAACATGAAGAATGTTCACATTTGCTGTGAAGTTAAGGACTCTGTATTCCTTTTTAAAATAGAATTATTATACACACAGTTTTAACTTTTATTTCATTGGCTGTTGGATAAATCCCAAAATATTCAGCTTTTTAATTTTTTATCCATTAACTGAAACTACTGTATAACAATGACTACAATTATCCTAGAATACATATATATTTTTTATATAACGGTACTGGTGTTGTGTATATGTGTGTGGTCAAAACTAACGGTAAAAACAGACACCAACTCTCAA
>NDGN011475589.1:0-13648 GCA_002564285.1 Tympanoctomys barrerae
TGGGAATGGAAAGATCTGACCCCACTCACAACTCTCTTTCTGTTTCAGTTACACATACATGAACACACACACACGTGTATGCACACACACACACACACACACATGTACCACAGTCATAAGGTCATGCAGCATTTCCTAAAGTCAGGCAAGATCTTTGAATAAGAAAGACAGACCAAAGACAAGATCATTTGATCAATTTTCTGTCAGAAGAAGAAAGGAAAGAAGAAAGAAGAAAGAGGAGGAGGAAGAGGGGAAGGAGGAGAAAAAGGAGAAGAATGAGAAGGACAAGGAGAAGAGGAAGAAAGAAGAAGAAGAAGAAAGTAATAATATTTGCCCTATAAAACTGCTGGGAAGAATAGAACAAATGGCAGAGAGAAAGCACTTAGAACATAGGAGGCGACAGATTAATGGCTCCCTCTATGACTTTCAGTAGCAAAGATTAAACACCTCTAATAGAATCTAAATGTAAGATGAGAAGAAAGGAACAGTAATCCAAAGGGATAATAGCTCAACCAATGTAACATACCTCAGTTTCCTTACTGGTGTCCTTTCAAGGTAATGCAGAGCCTCAATACTGGTTAGTTCCTGTAAATGCTGATAACATTCTCTGAAAAAACGCATGGAAAATTCAGTAATGTAGTTAACATGGCCATCCTTTCAAATATTGTCATAGTAGTTACCATGGTGCTGAAATGAAAATGCAATTTGAGTAATTTGTAATATATAACTCTTCCCCCCAAAAACAGAAGAAGAACTTTTAGGATAACTGAATCATTTTGGTAACATCTCAGTGAAGGCTGTTACTCACTTAAATGACTCTGACAAAGGATTCCAATGAATAGAAAATTAGGCCGTTTGCATTTGCAACCAAATGTGCCAAACACCTTCCAAATGTGTTAATTAACATTTTCTTCAAATGCAAAAGAAAAACATTCCATCTGAGAAGACAGGTAAGAATCGAATTATCATTCAGACTCATTTGACATTTGAGTGTATCTGGAGAGATGAATTCAGTAACCAGAGCATTCAAAACACATTCTAAACTTTTGAAGTCATAGACAAGGTCATTGCTGGTAAATAATGCAATAGAGAAATAATTTATATATTTGAATGCATTCTGCTGATCTTTAAATTCCTTTCAAGTGTTTTTCATAAAATTGGAAAACATTTAAAATATTAATTCTAAAAGACTTGTATTGTAATATGTGAAGGCCAGCAACATTGATATCATTTCAGGAAAAGATAAATGTAAAAATACAGCCTCAGAGATGCGCTGGTTCTCCAACCTCAAAAGGTATCTCCAAAGCTGATCCACCTTTCTTCCTAAATGCTGCCCTCCTTCCCATGTGTTCTCTGTTCCTACTGCACAGAGAGATACCCTTGGTCATTCCCTCTGGCCACAGACCATCTCTAGGTGCTTCCCACCAGCCCATCCTCCTAGAATTCATATCCTTTTTTCACTGCCTGCCCTTGCCTGTGGGTAGACCTTGGGACTTGCTTCTAACTAAAAGTACAATTGCATATTATTTCACATAGTTCTCTATTTTGCTGGCTTTGATGAAGCAAGCCCCTGTGTTTTGATCTGACAAGCCTTACATGACAAGGAACCAAGGGTGACCTGGGACCAACAGCCATCAAGAAACGGCCACCTTCAATATGCCAGTCTGCAGGAAACTAAATCCTCCACAATGTAGCATGAGCTTGAAGGTGAAGCATTCTCCCATCAAACTCGCAATGAGACACTAACCCTTGCTAATGTCTAAACTCTGAAATCAACTTAGGCCTGGGAACACTTGGACAAAAATTCTTTAAATAGCAAAACACACAATCTGTTTTTAAGGAAATCCACTAAGATCCACTCAAGGATCTTTGGAAGCCAAATTTTCAAGACTGGACAAGTACAGAAGAAAGTAGCATATCAGCTCAAGGATATTTGGTGTTGTAAACTCAAAATACTGTCCCCAAAACAAAGCATGGGACTGGTGAAGAGGACTGATGGTTATCTAAGACAACCCTGCAACAGTCTCTCTGAATAGTATCCAAGCAAAAGGCAGTATCTCCCCTCGCCCTTCCTATGAAGCCTCTGTGACCACCAGTGAGCAGCAGATCTGAGCTTTTCACAATTTCCTAAACTCCTTGCCAGCTGAACAGAACAAAGCTTTTTCTTTTGAAAAAAGAAAATCCAGGGCTGCAGTATTGGTATCCACACCCACCAGGCAGCAAATCCTTGTTTAGCATCAATATCAATTTTGTGAGACACCTAAGGCTGAAGCTTTGGCCTGTGACTCTGCTGATCATGGCCCCATGGCCTCTCCTGTGGACTCCTGCTCACTGCTCATGGCTTTCCATAGCAGATGATCTACGTCTCTGTGATTTGCATCTCCTGGAGTCGCTGCTACACCTAAGCTTCACTCACAGCTTCGTGTATCACCTGCTCAAGGATGTAGTCCTCGGCCTCTAAGACTTCCCCTTGAAACTTGGTGGAAGCCTCTATTCCCTCACAATCTAATATTCCATGTGCTTGAAAAATCAGTACCACGTGAATGAAGTTGTGATTGCCATAAACGTGGGTGGTATCCTAGTGCCCATGGACTCTGACTGTGGAGACCTCTAAGAACCCAGGCAGGGCAGCTCAGGGACGGACTTCATTAAGTGTCATGGAAGGAGCAGGGATCCCTGGGGCTCTTTTCTCAAAGCAAAATCCTTCAAACGAGTTCCACTCTTTTACACTTTTGAGTGTGTGTTTGGTGAGGTGTGGTCATTTCGAGAGACCCTCAAGTCATCGTTATTATCCTGATACAAAATAATGACTTCTTTTTCTCAGTACTAATTTTTTCAGCAACCACATTTAACTTTTTCCCAGCTTTGTACAAGCTTCCTTCTGGAACAAATTTAAGTTGTTTGAATTTTTCTGCTCTGTCTTTTGTCCCTGAGTTTCCTTATAAATCTGGCCAAAGGCATCCTAAGTACCCGTGCCACAGTTTGACTCTTAGGCTGTCTTGATGCCTTCTCCTATAGATCAGCTAGTCTACTGTTGTTAGTCTCCATGTTATGCAACATCTCAGGTCACGTGCAAGATGGAGACAAATTTTCTTCTCAAGAGTGACATACACAGCCTCTAGTTCAAGTGCACCAAAACCTCCTGAGCCAAGCTCCTGTTAAGATTCTGGTCTTCTGGGCTTTGGCCAGAATCACACATCAGATTCTGCTTAGAACATTGTAGGGTTTCTCTAAACTTTCTTAAATTCCTCCTGCAAACAAACCCAAATGTTTCTAAACTGCATGCTCAGGTGCAGTCACAACAAAGGCCACATATCTCCAGCGCCAGTTTTTTATGTTAGTTATCTTCAGCTTCACTGGGATAAAATAAATACTCAGCACCTACAAAATTAAAGGGAAAGTTGCTTAATGTGGCTCTTAATTTTGAGGGTTCCAGTTGCTGAGTGACAGCTGCAATACTGAACTGGCGTGGTGGAAGGACAGCTACAGGGAAGTGCTCACCCTACTGTACCAGGAAACAGAGGAAGTGAAGGAGGCAGGGGCTGGAATGCTTCATACCAGATTTGTTTTCATTTTTAAAATTTATTTATTTATTTATTTATTTGGTACAGGATCTTGTTTTGTAGCGCACACTTACAGTGATCCTCCTGCCTCAGCCTCTCCAGTGCTGGTATTGTAGGCATGTGTCACCATGCTAGGCTTTGGTGGCCAGCATGGCATGCAGTACCAGGAACTGAATCCAGTTCCTTGTGCTTAGCAGGCAGGTGCTGAGTCCCCTGAGCCATCTCCTCAGCCCCGCCATTCCAACTTTTTGAACAGAAAAATAATGCCACAAGAAATAGTACCAATAATCACCAAGGAAGATCACATCAGATTTAAAAACTTCTACAGAGAAAGCGAGACAATCAGCAAAGTGATGAGACAAACTACAGAATGGGAAAAAATTTTCCCATGTATTCTTCAGAGAGAAATTTAACATCTAGAATATGTAAAAAACTAAAAAAAATTAGACTTCCCCAAAATATCTAAATCAGTAACTGACCAACAAAAATAATAGATACAAGAAGTACAGATGGTCAATAAATACTCAAGAAAATGTTCAACCTCACTGGCCACTAGAGAAATACAATTAAAAGTATATTGAGGTATTACCTTATCCCAGAAATAATGGTTAAAAATATTTTAAAAATCTAACAATAACATGTGGCATTTCAGGATGTGGGGCTAAAGAAGCTTCTGTATACTGTTGACGGGAATGTAAAGGAGCACTATTACTATGGAAATAATGAAAGAGATTCCTCAAAAAATTCAAAATAGAAATTCCATTTGGCCCAGCGGTCTCCCTTCTAGGTATTTCCCCCAAACAGTCTAAGTGGTCATAAGACGTGGATGCACGCAAGCCCGTCCTTATAACACCATGGTAGCTAGATCGTGGAAACGCCGCAAGGAAATGAGGAAAACATGGTATCTATGCACAAAGGACTCCTGCTCTGCTCAAGGAAAGTTGAACTTGAGATGGTCAGAGGCTAACAGCTGCAGCTCAGGCACATAATGGTAAGTGAAATAAATCAGATAATGGGAATGCGCACAAGAGATGGAGAAGGGAAGGAAGGAAAAGATTAAAAAACAAACAATGAATAAAAGAAAAAGATGGACATCAAACTTCACCAAATGGGAAGGGGATCCAAAGTGGGAGGGAGTAGGGAGGGACTGGACATGCAGGGGACAAAAAAGCATTAAGATGCCTTACGTACATGTACAAATTCTCCAGGATAAGGGCGCCATCACATAAATATGTGCTAATAAAAATACATACTTAAAATGTAAAAAAAGGACAGATAGCTTACATACCACACAGTTTATGTGAGAAGCCCAAAATAGATATATAAACAAAGAGAAAAATAGAAAATAGATAAATAGGAAATGGAAATTATAATAATTCCCCAAGTCATCTATTGTTCACTTCCAAAGATACTTAAAAATATTTGTTAATTGGTTTTATTTGTATTACTAGTTTCTCTTAGCTCACCGAAAGGAAAATTCTGTGCTGTTATCTGTCTGTTCTCTGTAAGAGGGAATTCCTTTTGTTCATGCCTCGTACTGTGAGTGACTGCTTTGAACATAATGACACATTGTGTGGACTTCTGTCGTTCTTTATTTTGCTATACAAAATTATTTATTTATTTATTTGGCAGAGGGTCTTGCTATGTAGCTGAGACTCATGCCCTGGTTTTAGGTACCGGCTTGGGATAGGGCCAGCATGGCATGCAGCACTGGAGATTGAACCCGGGTCCTTGTACTTGCCAGGCAGGTGCTTAGACCACCAAGCTGTCTCCCTGGCCTTGTTTTATTTTTATATTTTTAATTTTATCTTTTATTAATTTTAATGAGAAAAAAGGTAAAATAGCTGGGGATATAGCTCAGTGGCATAAGGGCCTGCCTGGCAAGCACAAGGTCCTGAGTTTAATCCCCAGTACTGAAAAACAAAACAAAACAAAACAATAAACAAGTTAGTATGACAGTTACAATAATTAATACATGTATATTGTTGTCTTCCTAGTAGTTATTCAGAGGACAAGATGCAGACATGATGTCTTGTCTAAAGAATATTAGTTTGATAAGAAAAAAAAAACTGACGGCATTTCAGGTCACACCACCACCCCCTGGCCAGCCCTGCATTAGTACAGCACATTCAGCTATGAATTCATCGTGAACGAATCCCCTGATGACTACAGTGGTTCATGATGTGATCATCTTCCAAAGTCCCTATCTGGGAGCACAGGACATTTCTATGGACATTTAGTTATGAATCACTGCAACTATAATAAAGAAATCATATAAGTACTGAACATTAGTGATAATCAAATATGACTGAGTCTATGATTATACCTTAAATCAGGCAATCCAAATATTTGAATTATAGTGGGAGTAATAACACTAATAGCCACCACATCTTTTAGTTTATTTGTACCAATATCCCAAGAGAATTTTTGAAGAATGTCTGATTACTTTTAATTTAGTATTTGACAGAGATGGAGAGAAACTCCATGGGATAAAGATTCAGATTCTGTAAATGATGAGGATTACGTCTTCCAAAAACAAACCTGATGTTGTTGCTCAAATGTTTGTGCTCCTGCCACTCTTATGTTAAAATCCTAACTCTGAAGGCAATGATATAAGAAGGGAGAAGATACTGTTTTGTAGTGATTAAGTTATGAAGATCTTCACCATTATGCAACTAACATCCTTACACAAACAGCCTCACAGACATTTCAAGACACAAAAAAATGACCCACGAAGTGGACCCTCATTCGACACCAAATCAACCATGCCTTTAACCTTATACTTCAAAGCCTCCAGAACCACAGTAAGTAACCTTCAGTCATTTATCAGTTTATGATATTTTGTTGTAGCAACCCTAAAAGACTAAGAAGATAATTCCAGCTGATGTTGTCAAACTCAACACTTGAACTCCCTGTTCTCCCATTGTGGAGAACAGAACAGTGCTCTAAAGTTCTGGACCACCAGAGCCTCAAATCTTTAAGGTTTGAACATTTCCCTTTCCTTCCAATAGATATTCTGTGGTCTGGGCTTTAGCAGATATTAGAAATTTTCTGACCAAAGATTAGTGATCATTAGAGATTAAAGTTTCTAAAAGAGAAGAGATTTTTATCTCTTATTTTTGTCATATTATGTCAGAATTGACAAGTTTATTGTTTTGAATTGTTATGGCATTATCCCAAAATGACCAAGATTTTCTCAATCTTGTGAGAAAATCAATAAAATTTTATTTCCTTCTGTTTCCAATGCATGTTGTGCTTCTATTTTTTGCCTAGAGATCATCCAAATTCTTCATCCTTTGAAAAGGATGTAAATACATTGATGTGTTGTCAAAGCCATATAATCAAGTGAGTAAATTTAGAGAATTAAAAGATAAACCTGAGGTAAATGGAGGTGATTAGAGACCATGCTCAAAAGTGAAAAGTCAGACTCACATATGTAAACATCATCAACATCGTATTGTTATCCTAGTGTAAGAAACTGGAAGAGTAAACACAATACAAAAGGTTCAATATTGAAAGGGAAAGAAACTACTCAAAAGAAAACAACTGGCATGGGGGAAAGGAGAAAAGAAAGAAGGAAGGAAGGGGAATATGATAGCTAAGACAATTTTACTACTAATTTCTATTGGTTTATTGAAAGGAACAGTGAATGTCTAACTGTTTAATCAATTTTTCATGACTATATCTGATAATATATGAATAACTACTTTGAAGATGACAATGTGCAATATAGCAACCATTGTTAATTTCCTATCATTCTGAAATTTTGTATCCTCTTTATTTTAATTCTCCTTAAAAATATGTGCTCATTGGTCCTGTGAGTATAGTTATAACCTGCACTGAAAAGATACTGAAATTTCATTCAAAGGAGAATACACGTATACAGTCAAAAATTGTGCTTGAGAATAATTTGGGGAGCTATCACATCAGAACCTGACATAAAGGAAAATCCAACATGGCCAGTTTTCCCTGGAGCAATGGAACATACTGAGTCCAAGATGAAATGGTTGCCTGTTACTTAAAAGCAATGTTTAATGCAAAATCCATATCCTTAAACAGAAGAATCATGCACAAAATGGCTAATTGATCATGAATAAAATGTACTCGATAACTAGGACTCGAAGGAAACACTCTCACATGCATTCCTGGGTTGGCCATTGTTCAGCATAGAAACAGGTATAATAGCCTGAAAAAAGCAAATAGCTCTTGCTCTCATTTAGTTATTTTAGTCAAATGTGTACAGTTTAATTCACTTAAGAAATGTACTCATTTTGTGACTTCTCTGTAGGACTAGGACTGGCTTGGTTAAGATCTTACCACTGCTTGAGTAATTTCCAGTTACTCCACTGCCTTGCTTTGGTACGTGGTCTTTCCTTTTTTCTTCTGTCTTCACTAACCATACATTTTTCTTAGCATAGTGACTCTTCAAACAAAAATTTTTACAAGGCCCTGAGTTCAATTCCTAGTACTAAAAAGAAAATAGTAAAACATAAAAAGATTCCTCCAGTTTTGTTTTATGAAACCCTTACAAGCCCTCGAATATCTATTGAAGCTTTCCTAAAACAAATCTATCTGTGTTGTACTAATTGGGAAAGATATTTTATAAGACGATAAAATATTTCATGGATGATTAAACATATACAAATCAATAAAAGTACATTTGGCCTACTTCCAAAGTTCCGTTAATGACATCAGAATTCTATCATAAAACCAGTGTTTCTAAAGATTTTTTCATTTCATTTGCATACTCATTTTATAAACACGTAGCACATTGGAATCATCAACTTATAGATGAAAGTTAAACTTTTGAGCATGGCATTGAAAGTGTCCCACAAGTGATTACCGTTTAACATTTGCCAGTACTCTATGGTATACTACTTCTTTGACCTCACTTCATAAAAATGGGCTACAAGAAGGATGTTGATATGTTTGATGGTTGACTGCATTCCTGTTGGACATGGGATGATTTGAGAACTGGGTGCTAATGATAGTCCTCTGTGGACACTTGGGCTTGAATAGTATGTTGATTCTCATGTGTCTGTATTGTGACTGTGGTACTATTTTTTGGAGGGTCTGTAACACCTAAGGGTGGCAGGAGTGAGAGCAGATGTTTTCTGCCCAGTTTGTTTCGCATTGCTGCTGCCCCAATCCATGTTACACATTACTACCATTAGCTCATTCTGAGGGCTTTTACAATGGCAGTCTGAACCTATTTTCTTTTTAATTTTTTAAAATCTCTTCCTATTTAGTTATCTGTACCCATGTGGTATTATTGTGTTCTCTCAAGTAACCCTTAATCTGCAAAAGAGACACGATTTACTTGTATGAGTCAGCTACTCCTCCTTCCCTGTCTGGTCCCAAGTCTGTATTTCTCACTCGTGGAATTGCACAGGAGAAAGGAACATAATTCAAAAGGACAAGTCGCACTCCGGGAATCCCATGATGATGGCCCCAGTGGTTCAAAAGCTGACATGGACAAAAGATGCATTGTGCTAACGGAACATGCTAAATGATAAATCTATGGGGAGGAAATTCTCTTTTACATTTACATGTTCCTGCATAAGAGTTAAATAGGTACTTACCAGGGAGGCCTAAGAACAACTTTCAAGAGTCATTTTATATGATGATGCAGAACCGTGAGCAGGGGTGGAGCCGCTGGAAGGATGGGGAAGAACGTGGAATACGGAGTTATAGTGAATTGTGGCTTTTTCTTGTAGTAGGAAACATTAAATTAGCCAGGAAGGGCGTGCTTATTAGTACTGCACATAATGAGTCACTACTCCTTGTGTAAATCTGTAAGTTTCATACTGCTATAACCAACACACTTTCAAGGGGGTCTCTGAATCCATCTGCCTAGAGCCTCACATGTTGTAACGTGGGCCTTGCTCACCTTGCTGTACTTATTTTCTGCCCTTCCCAAAGTGTGATGGAAAAATACATTGAAATTTTACATTTAAAAAATTTATTATAGGGGCCGGGGAGATGGCTCAGTGGAATAAGTGCTTCCCTGGCAAGCTCAAGGACCTGAGTTCGATCCCCGGTTCCACACACACACACAAAAATTATTATAGTAAATTGCCATTGATCCTCCTTAAAATGTTCTTCCTCACTTTCAGCATACTTATCCCAACACTCTTGCTATGTTTGAAAGTAGTTCTGGAATCTTCCTTCACGATTGTCTTCAGGTACACTGTCTTGGCTGCCTGTGAGTCACTTCAATATGTTTGATGTTCATGGCAATTTCAACTTTGTGGAAGATTCAGAAATTGCACTGTTTCAGGTTCAATAAATGATATCGATGAAGACATAGAGTTTTTATATGAAAGGAATTAGCATAAGTGTTTGATCAGTGAGGGATGTTCAAAAAATGTTAAAGTACAAAATTATTTTAAGACACATCACCCTAATCTCTCATTCATTCCTTGCTTTGAACACTTATTCTGTTGTCTCTGTATGGTTTTATTTTTTACCATATTTCCTTGAATTTAAATATTCAACATAGTTTTCAATCATCCCTTGGATATATTTTAATTTCTTACTATCTCGAACTTTTATTCCATGTTTTGCCCGACACTATCCTCTTTGAAATAAACTACTACTCATTCCTCCTTCATGATTCAGATCATGCTGATTCAGCCTCACCCCAAACATGAGGCTCCAAATATGTTCTTATTCCCATTGTTGTTCCTCTCAGGCATTCATGATTCTTCTACTATGCAAGACCAGAAGCTTGGTATGGAGAATGACAGAGGGATGCAGTCCTACTACCTTCCTTAACCCCCTGTTGTCTCCTCTAGAGCTCTACATTTGAAAATCCATGAGAGACATAGTCCTTCCAATCTTTGTATTTAGGAAAAGACAGCTTCCTGCAGGTAGAAATGTTAGCTGAAAATTTCAATTTTCTTCTCATAAAAGTCTATCACTTTGGAAAGGTGAAGAATAATTTCTTTACCTGTCATAAACAGAATTCCTCAACCTGTTACTAGTGATTTATCATGGCCCTAACTTAAGTCAGAACTATTTCCAAATGTTAAATCTGCAGACAGCCTGAGCACAATTCTTTAGCTGTTACATTATTCACTGTGAATAGAAATATGATAAAACTAAACAATCATATTGGAAAAACAATACCAGTGTTTAATCCTCACTTTGAGATGAAGGCTATTTTCAAAAGAATATTCTCAATGGGCAAGAGAGAGTTTTGTTGTTGTTCATACCTAGACCTTTAAGTGAGAGAAAGTCTGACTTCAAAAAGACCTAATTTCCTACAAAATCTTGGCTATCTAAGTCTTTTTGGCTGTCACTCTGTGCAATTGTGTTATTTTGTTTTCTTTAGAAAGTACTAACATAGAATCCTCCTTCTATTTTTAGTCTTCCATTAGCTTTGCTTACAGGAATAATTCCAGGATCTCTCTGGATTGAATTATAAAATTTGTTCCAGTAGTTTTGCTTGTGCATTCAGTGTTGGGGCACTTTCCCTCACAGTGCTTAGGTACTGCACTGGCCATCAGTATCTGGTCATAAATTAGTTTTCCAAGTCCCGGCCATTGAGCACCCACCACACACGTGTTGTGAGGAGAACATTGGCTCTGTGTGGAGACATCTCTGGGAGACAACAGTTTCCATTACTGAGCCGTGTGTTGTCACTTGGCAGAAGTTTAGCCTCTGAGGATTCAAAATCCCAGCACCGTATTAGTAATATATTTAAACTATGACTCAAGGTTCTTTTCTCTCTCTTTTGGCTCAGGTTTTCCTTAGAACGTATTCAGTTTCCCGGAGGAAAAGTTTGTGCCCACAGATTAAAAGTCTATTTCACTGAAGTTTCACTGTAGCAGCCCAGACCTTTAGGAATCCCCCCAGCGCTGCTACAGCAGAGCACAACTTAGCACTATTCCAAGCAAGATCTGGAGTCCTCCTCCTCCGCCCCTAACCACCCTAAAAGGCTTTTAACATCTTATGAAAATGAGGATCTATAAAGTTCAAATTTAAACTTATACTGCTTTCAAATGTATAATTTTGTATAATAAAGCACAGTTCAGTTTATCCTCAGTTGTGCATTCTTTCCACTGACTTTGTACTTATATTCCAAGAACCATAATGACTCACATTTAATAAAACCTTACTCTCTCCTATCCTGGGTCCAGTGGCCTGGCAATCATGACAAAAATAAATCCCTGGCACAGTTTGTGTTGATCTATTATTCAACAGCAGAGCTGAGAGCCAGGACTAAGTATAAAACCACAGGAAATAAATGAAAACTAAAACACAAGAAAATAGAAACATCATACACAGTTAAGTAATCCAATCTATACACAACATTTTTTTTTTTTTTCTATATTTAGGACAGGGTCTACAGGGTCTCACTACACAGATCCAACTTGTAGTGATCCTCCTGTTTTCAGCCTCTCAAGTACTGGGATTATAGGCGTGCACCACAACGCCCAGTGTCAGTCACTGTCTCAGGGTGCTCCGCGGAGGTGGGGGTGGGGCAGGAATGGCACGTCCAGAAAGCGAATCCCGATCCTACGCTCTACCTAAGTAAACCCTTCAGTTATGCACATCTTAAAAAACCCATGGCAAATAGAAAAAAGTAATGTAGGAAAATTTCTATCCTAAAATTCTAATTTATAACCACAAAGATATTTTCTCTTTTTGTTTTCTCAGCTCCCCGAGCCCCGCCACTGTGAAGCCCTTTCCCGTTTACTTATAAACTATTCCCTAAGTACAAAACCACAGGAAATAAACGAAAACAATTAAATTCCCTGCTTTATTCTCACTGTAGTCCACACCCCTCGGTCTCCTTTCCTCCTTGCGTTCCTCCTTCCTCCCTGACTCCCATGATCCTTCCGGCAGCCGGCCCACGTGGCCTGCCACCAAGGCTTCCCTTTCCCACTGGTGGTCAGTCCAGCTTACGTTGCCTCAACAGAAGAGCTCTGCAGATTCAGGCCCTCATATAACCTGAAGATTCATATCCCCTCCAAGATTTCAAAGTTGAAAGGTAATAACTAATGTCATAACTTCATGAGATTATTAGACCCTGAGAGCTCTTCTCTCACGCAGGAGATACAGGTCTGTGAAAGGGGTTTTCGTGCGGCGCTTGCTCTTCCATTTCTCTGCCACGTGAAAAATCCAGCATTCAGCGCTTTGCCCTTCTGCCTTCCACCGTCTGGTAATACAGGAGAAGGACCCTCTGTGGATGTTGACACCTTGATTTGAGAACTCACAGTCTTTGGAACTGTGAGAAAATAAAATTATGCTCATCAAAAATTACCTATTCTGAGGTATTTTGTGATGGCTATACACATGACTAAGACAGATTCCAAGTATTTATTTCCTCTTTGGACTGAAACTAAAATTTGATTGCTGAAACTGAAGGCTGACCTAGCCCCCTGAGAAACCACACCTTCACTTCTGCTTCTCCTATAGGAAGTTCATATGGACGATATTCGTGAAAAAATTCACCATTAAAGCATGTCAGCCTAATCTATTAGGAAAAAAAATGTAAATATCAACCTAATATTCATCTAGAGTATAGGTATCTTTCACTGAGTTCCCAGTATTTTCCATATTTCACCCTGATATTTGATAAGTTCACAAACGATTATGAGGGTCTAAGCACTTCCTCCATAGTTCATAAGATTAACTGAGAACGTCCGGAGGCGTGTGTCATAAAAATGAAAATGTATCACAGGAGAAATGATTGCCGAGCAGTAGACCTGTCCAAGAAGTAGAGCAGAGGAGCAGGTTAGTGGGTTGATATCTCAAAATATGTGCTAGACAAGAGCCAGAGACAAGTGGTAGTATCTAAAATAGTCCCATACCGGCCTCTTCTGTCTTCAGCAAAAATCATAAAATGCTATAGAGTTATGGAGGGAAAATAAGTTACTAAAGAATATTGTCAAGGAGGCCAGGGAGATAGCTCAGCAGCTTAAGCACCTGCCTGGCAAGGTCCTGAGTTCAATTCCTGGTAAATCAAACAAACAAACAGAATATTGTCAAGAGGAGGATGATGATGTGTACACGATTTAATAGCATCGATAGTAAATAAGCAACAGCAGAAAGATATAGCGGAAATCAGAGCACAA
>NDGN011475593.1:0-11648 GCA_002564285.1 Tympanoctomys barrerae
TTTGCTAAGCTTGTTCTAAGTAGGTGCTTTAGACCACTGAGCCATCTCACCAGCCCAAGGAAAGGAGATTTGGGAGCATAAGCAAATTTAGGAAAACAACCTGTAATGGAAACCATCCTATCCTCCTATCCTTAATGTGCAAAGCATCATTAGTTATCAACAAGAGAAAGACGGACACTTTCCAGGAAGAGCAGGTAACAGCCACGAGCGGTTCACTAAAGGATCCTCAAATCACAAAGAAATGGCCAGAGATGACTCTAGAAGTTCAATTTAATCATCAATTCAAAATGAAAGCAACGCAAGGGACGCACAACCTCAGCGACGGAAGTTGAGACAGGAGATCCACAGTGAGGCTGATGAGGGTCCGGCAGACGGGCCTTGATGAGGCAAGAATGGGGCAGCTCATGGGGCCACTGCACACCTGAGCCTCAGTTTTCCCCTCTGTAAAGGGTTCAGAAGGGCGCCGAAACCTCAGCCTTGGCAGCAAGTGGCACCCAAGGCTCGGTCCTCCAGGATGGAGCGGCGACAGCTTCACGGGGAAGGGTGAGCGTCTGCGAGAGAAGTACATGGGTCACAGGTTCTCGGAGAAGCAGCCGGAAACCCTTGCTAAGCTGCCTGCACACTGCCAGGCCCAGGTGCATGGAGGCAGCCAAGAGCTGTGACGCCCCGCGACCCCTCATGGTCCTGGAGAAGCCAGCTCCTGCTCCCTTTCTATAATGGACATGAGCCCCAAGTAGTGCCCCTCGGCTTTCCGTCTCCTGCTCAGCCTCCAGGGTGCAGGGCGGCCAGGCCGGGGCCAAGCCTCCTGCTATCCCCAAGCACTTTTGCTCTGCAGTGGGCTGCGCCATGGGTGTGGGTCCTGCCAGCTGGGGGGGGGACACCTTGCCGGCGGCACCCTGTGGCATAGCTGTGAGTGTGAGACACCCAGACCGAAACACCCATTGGGTTGGCGCTGGGTAAATACACCCGGAGCTACCGCCAGCCTTCAGCCCCGGGGTCTGGGCACCTGCAAGTCCGCCTAAGACTGTCACCACTTATGCGGGTCCCTGACTCCTCAGCCATGTCTCCACGGGCATCAAGCTCAGGGGAAGAACCTGGGTCCTCACCTGCTGCCTCCAGGTCCCAGGGGAGCTCTGAGTGCACCACCAGAGTGCAGGACACGTCACTCCTACCCAGGGCCTGCTGCAACTCTGAAACGACATGAGCCGTTGGACACACCTGGGGGTACCTGGACCTCGCAGGCCCCACAGGGGCTGGTGGCGGCGGAAGCAATGCCACCCACAGCTCTGCCAGCCTGCGCCTGGGCAGACATGGCCAGCCGATCTCACGTCCCATCAGCCCATGCTAGCCCACAGACAGCAGAAATTGATGACCGATCAGGCAACCTCTGGGGAGCTCATCCCTGTCCCGCCTCAGTGTTGAACTTTCCACCAAACAACAGCGTTTTTTGAATTTCAGACTTCTGCTGTTCTAAAGGCGCTCAGTCCTCCTTGCGGCTGCCCATGGATAGCAGACGCAGCCGCAGGCTCAGCCCTGGCTCTGGGGGCCCGGCCATAGCTAGCTTCTCTGGCCTTCTGCATCCCTCCCTTGGCATTTGTTCTCAACCCCGGGCCTTCTGAGCCTCTGGCCTGACTCTGATCGCACTCCTGGGCTCTGCGTCCTTGCTGCTGCCCCTGCTGGGGGTCGGTCCTTTGTCCCCAGGACCTAGCCTGGCCTCCTCCATTGCTTTCAGTCTGGCTGCTCTCACTCTCTCACCCTCTGTGGCTCCCAGTGGCCTGTGCAGTGGAATCTAAACTTCTCTGCCTGAGGCTCAAGGCCCAACATTCCAGTCACGCAGACACTCTGACATCACTTCCGTTGCCAGTGGGTGCCCCACACCTGCCTCCACCAACACATGTCTCAGTGGCCATGGCTTCGTGAGCGGATCAGTAAGGTGAGAGGAGAAGTGTGTACAGAGCGGCTTTCCAGCCTGGAGCTCCAAATCCAGAACGCCTGGGGGCTCTGGGCAGCTAGAGAAAACCGTAAGTGGCTGTTGAACGAACAAAGGTGGAGATCCGTCTGGCTCTTGAACCGCGCCTCCTCTTCTTACCCAGAGGAGTTCAGCCCTCAGAAGTTCACTTGGGGGCTCCATCTGTGACCACCCCAACTCTGTCCAGTCCCTGGCCCTGGCTGGAAGGGCAGCGATTTTCGGGTGCTGTCCTTGGGCTCACCTCGGTTGATCCTCTGCAGCAGGATCCCACGGATGACATCCTCCAGGATGCCCCAAGTGGTCAGGGCCTGGCTGCCTGTGACAAGGTCACCCACCTCAAGCTCGGGCAGCTCCTGCGACACACACGGAACCCGATGGGCAGGCTGACAGCCGAGGCTTCACCAGCCAGGCACGGATTCAGTCTCAAGGATCCTGAGTGGCTGGGATGAATGTGACTCCCCAAAGCGGGGCACAGAGATTGGATGAACCAGAGGCAAGGGCTGGCGCAGCCCACAGCGCGGGCGCTAGAACTGCAGTTCCACTTGCAGATTCCTGAAGAGGCGATTCCACTGGGCCACCCGGCACTGGGAAGGCTAAGGCAGAAGGATCGCTGTGTATGCAGCGAGTTCAAGCCCACCCTGAACTATGTGGAGAGAGCCTGACTCAGAAACAAACACAAAACAAAAAAGAAGTGCTCCTGTCCCAAGGATCCTGCACCCGAGAAGGGGCTACCATCGCAGAATGCCTCCAGCTCTGACGCCCGTCCCGCAGTGCCCTTGGGGATGTCCCCTGCCCCGCGTCCCGCCAGGGCAGCCTCCCGCGCCGCTCACCGCTCGGCCGCTGGGCTCCAGCCAGCGCAGCACGAAGGGCAGGAGGACGCGTAGCAGCCAGCCCCGTACAAACTCACTCCGCGCCGCCGCGCCGTCCGCCAACAGCTTCTGCGAGACACGAGACACGGGCTGTCGCTGTCCGGTGTCCCTGCTCAACGGACCCTGTGCCCCGCCCGCTCCTCACCTTCAGCACGCGCCCCCAGACTTTCTCCAGCTGCTGGGCCGCCTGGTCGCGGTCGAGGGTGGAAGTGAGACTCTGGTCAGCCAGCTGCAGGAAGGTGGCCACGGCGTCGGCAGTGAGCTGCAAGGGACCGCGAAGTGACCACGCTGTACTCTGGTCTGTGCCGCTTCCTCCACGCCCACCCCCAGTGCCAGGGAACCAAGATTCAGGAAAGCAGCGCCACCCGTCTGGGTCGCCACAGAGGGGCGCTCTCGTGCAGCGCGTATGCCGGACTACTGTACCAGGCAGCAGTGGGAAGTCGCGTCTGTCCCGGTTTCCCTGAGCATTTCTTGTTGCTTCCAGCCTCCCCTCCTCCTTCGGCCTCCTCCACTCGCTGGTCTGTCCCTCTCCTTCTTCTCCGTCCCCTTTGCCCCGCCCCTTTCCAAATGCCTCGCCCTGCAAATGCTGAGGACCCGTTCCTCAGGGCTCTTCCTTCTGCCCGGGAAGCGCTCCCCCTCCACGTTCCCCCTCCGCCGTCCCAAATAGGGGTCCCCTCCCCCGGAGCTGAACAGGTGCCTGAGGGTCCCACAGCACGTTCAGCGACCACGGAGCCCTGACCCCCACGTGGGGTTGCCGCCGGATCACTGACCCTGCTGACAGGAGACTGGATGCGGTCATCCCGAAGTCCCTCGCCCGCATGTGATGATGCCCCCCGGGGGAGGGGGCTATGTCTCCATCACCCATCCTCACCTGCTGGGCGAGGTCCTGCGCCCCAAACACTAGGCTCTGAGTCCCCAGGAAACCGAATGGAGCCACCAGCTGCTCCAGGCGCCCCCGGCCACACTCAGCCTCGCGGTAGCAGAAGTGCATGAGCTCGGGGTCCCAGGGCAGCTCCCCCAACCAGTGCACCTGGCCGTGTCACCAGAGAGACACCGTTAGTGACAACAGGGCCATCGCAGGGGAGCGGGAGGATGGGGAGAGCAGCCGAGGCTGACTGCTAAAATCCCCGATCTTTCGGCAGAATTGGGGCTCGAACGCAGAGCCTGCCCCTAGCTGCTTCTCAGCCCAGCGTGCTGGGATCACTAGCCCGCCGCCACCTCCCAGGCTCCAGCCCGCCCCAATCCGCCCCGCCTACCAGGCTCAGCTCCCACCTTTCCCCGCCCACTTACCGCCCCTCGCAGTCGAGCGCCCCTCGGGCTCCCATGCAGGCGGCCACACACGCGGTCCACGCCCCGAGCCAGCAGGGTCTGCACGGCACCCAGCGTGGCCTCCAAAGTGCTCAGCAGCGTCCGCGCGAGCTGCGGCAACTGCGGGTCCACGCTCCGCTGCAGGCAGGTCTCCAGCCGGACCTGAACGTCCGCTGCGGGCACAAACGCTGCTTGCTGGGTGCCAGGCTCAGCGCGAGGAGACGCGCGTGCACCCAGCACCCGGGGCCACCCCACCGCACAGGTGAGAAGCTGAGTTAGCCATGGACTATTAGCCTGACAGGCCAGAGAGGCAGTCGCATTTGAACCATATCTGCTCACCGAGTGGAGAGGGCGCCGCTTTGCCCGAGTCCTCGCCTGTGCTCAGCCAGGCTCAGGCAACTCGCCCTTCTCGCCCAGGATCACCTGCTGCGACCCAGCGCCTGCCTCACCTTTTGGAGCCTCCAGACCACGCCCACTCTGTTTTAGGCCCCACCTTTCTCCCTGCACAGCCCTACCAGGGCCTTGTATAGCAGACTGCAGGCCCCGCCCCTACACACGCCCTGCTCCCATCCGAGTTGTCCAGCCCCACCCTACCTTCCAAACCCAGCCTTCGGCCTTGACCCACCCATTCCCAGTAAAGACCACGCCCCACCCCAACCAAGTCCCTCACTGGCCCCGCCCCCCACCTAGGCCACACCCACTCACCATTTAGATCTTTGTGTGACCCCACACCTCTTTGCCTTCAAGGTCCCTTTCAGAATATTGTAGACTCAAGGCCCCATCCCTACCATTGTCTGGCTTCTTTTCAAGTGTTTAGCCACACCCTTTTACCTGACAATTCAATACCTACCCTGCCCCACCCATCTAAAAGACCACACCCCTCCACCAATCATGTACCCTCTGCTTCCACAAACCATCCGACTTGACCACGCCCCCTACCTTGGCCCCACCCCTTCCCTACAGTGCGTAGCTTCTGACCAGTGTCCAAGTCATTCTGGCTCCGCCCTCCATAACAGCCCCGCCCACCGCTCTGGCCCCGCCCTTCCCGACCCGGCCCAGCCCCTCACCCCGCAGCCGGCCAGCTGCGCGCGTTCGCAGCTGCAGCGTGTGCTCCAGGTCCGGGCGCAGCGTCCTTTCCAGCGCGGAGAGCAGCTCGTCCTTCTCGGGCTGGAAGGCGCGGAGCCCCGCGGAGGCGGAGGCCAGGACCACGCAGTAGATGGCGTCCCGGAGCTGTCGTGCGGCGGGAGTGGAGGGCGGGTGAGGGCGTGCAGGCGGGCGGTGGGCGGGCGGGCATGGGGGAGCGGCCTACCTCGTGGCGCGCCCAAGCCCCGCGCGCGGCGGCGTCCTCTCTCGCAGTCCGGGTCCGGGTCCGGGTCCACGCGGGCAGCGGCTCCCGCAGCAGCACTGCGCTCAGCACCTGCGGACAACGCGGTGGGCGGGGGGCACGGCCGGGCGGGAGGCCGGTGGGTCCGTTGGGGCAGAGACACTGACCTCGGCGTCCGAGCCCAGAGTCGCGTCGTCATCGCCGAAGTGGCCACGCTGCCGCCGGTAGAGCCGCACGGCGTCCAGGAAGGCCCGGGCCGCCGGGTCACGGCTGCGCTGCAGGACTGAGGGGGCGCCGTTCAGCACCCCCGGACCTCCCGCGGGACCCGCCCCCAAGACTGCGCTTGGCTTAGGAAAGGACACCCGTGCGAGGACCCCTCCTGGCCAACAGCGAGGCCGCACTGCGGGCCCTCGGTTGGGGACCTTTGCGCAGTCAACGTACCAGTCCAGTCCCCCTTCCCTCCGGCGCCACCCCTGACTGAACTGCACAGCTGTCCCTGCCACCCGGCTGTGACACTCCTCCTAGCTGCCTCTTTCCCCCGATAGCCCATCTTAAGGCTCACAGACCCCACCTGTGCCCCGAAGCCGGATACCACCCTGAAGAGCTAGGCTCCAGGCGCGCTGCGCCTCGGTGGACGGCGCGGAGAAGCAGAGGTGCTGGCGGAAGGCGTGCTGTAGGAGGAGCGGGGAGCACGCTGGTGCCGCTGGGAGCTGCTCAGGGGCTGCGGGGAGTGAGACCCGCTCAGGCGTCAGTCCCGCACCGCGAAGGCCCAGCCACTGTACGTCAGCAGTGGACAGGACCTGCACCCCTTGGTCTCAGTTTCTCTGCCTATGAAAGGAGCCTCACAGGGACACTAGAGGGAGCAGGTGTGGGGCCATGCCTGTGAGCCCTGGGCTTGGGCGGTTGCACAGGAGCGTCGCCTGAGTTCGAGGCCAGCCTGGGATACAGGCTAAAACCCCCCAAAACCTCAGAAGACCACAAATCAAAACAGAACAAAAATCATAGGGCCGTACTGATGACATAACATTGGAAGAAAAGGGGCCGGGGAGATAGCTCAGTAGAATGAACGCTTCCCACAAGGGCCTGAGTTCAATCCCCGGTTCCGCAGAAAAGAAAAAAGATTGGAAGAAAAACAAAATGAGCAAATTTTTATTGCAGATTCTCTCAAATCCTGAGTGTTTTGTTCTAATTTCCAGAATGACACATTCAGGTTGTTATTAAATCCAAGAATTGAGAAGGTGGGAGTCCCTGGCCCCCAGCCCACAGATGAGAGCTACAGCTCAGAATATGATCCGAGCAGTAGAGCCCCCAAGGGGGGGCAGGGTCCAGGCCCAGGGAGGCCCTGGCTTCCACCTGGCTCTGAAAATCCATACATGTAAAACCTTTGAGAAATAAAGCGTGTGTAGGGTGGATTGCTTCCTCCCCACCCCCATTTGCTTGGCTTTTTTGAGAACATCTCTGGATCTAGCCCAGGCCGGCCTGACCCTCCTGCCTCTGCCTCCCGAGTGCTGGGCTCACAGACCCATGCCATCTCACCTGCAGGACCTGCCCTTTCTTACCCCTTCCACGGTGGGGTTTTACCCGTGGTAGAGGAGGAGGCCCGCCCATAGCAAGCCTACCACACACCCTCCGGGACCTCGAGAGCTGGGTGGGTGTCCACTGGGAGCAGCTGGGCGGGAAGTGGCGCCAGGTTTGGGAGGACCCTGGCAAACGCAGGGCCCAGGAGCCTCACCCTCGGGGCCTGGGCCGAGCACTTCGAGGAGACGCAGATAGTCGCGCTGCGAGGTCAGTAGCCTGTAGCCCGTGAGGGCCACTGCACCCAGGGGACGCTGCCCGGCCTCAAAGTCCTGTGAGAGCAGCATAGGACTGAGGGTGACCCAGTGGGGCCCCACCCTCCTCCCTCTTTTGCAGTAGAGGGAGGGCACCCAGGCCTCCAGGCTGCAACCCTGGCGCTTTTGAGATTTTCAAGCAGGCTCACTTAGTTCCAAGGCTGGGCTTGAAGCAGAGATCCTCCTGTTTCAGCCTCCCAGAGTGCTGGGCTGACAGGTGTGCCCCCTTGCCCTCACCACCTGCCCCATAGTCAAGCCCACAGCCTCCATCCACCCTTTTCACAGCCAGGGAAACTGAGTCCTGGGGTGGCGTGTGACCTCTAAGCTCCTTAGCTGGGAACAAGGGTGTAGACTCACATGGGTAGGGCCAGCGCCATACCATAGACGGGCCTCAGTTTCCTGCCATCCCCAACAGAGGAGAGACGGGGGGGGGGTGCCTCACCTCCTGGCGGCTGAACCACTCCAGCCGGCCGTCCCCACGCAGCACACAGAACACCGGCTGCCACCGTGGAGGGTGGCCCCACAGCTGGGCGAGGGGGCCACGATGCTCACGTACTCGGGACAGCTTCTGCATCAGGGCAGGCGGGCATCAGGGCTCACTGTCCCCTTCCTCCTGCTCCTCCTCCTCCCCTGACTCCCCTCTGCGCCAGATCAGCACTCAACACCAGCCGCTTGTATTTTGAGATAAGGCATTATCTTGTCACCAGCAGCTTGTATTTTGCTCAGGCTGGCCTCCAATCTGAGATCCTCCTGCTTCAGCCTCCCAAGTACTGGGATGATGGGCACGCTCAGCCACAGCGCCTTAGCCCAGGCGAGCACTGTTTGGGGCTTGGCTACCCTGGCCCGGTGAGTGGGCCCACATGGATGGTAGGAGCAGTCTCCCCACCTCCCACTCCCAGGCCACCACAGGGCCCCACCCGGTGTGCGCCCAGGGACCCGTCCCCTGCACAGGGGCCCGTCCCCTGCACAGGGGCCGCTCAGATCTGAGCACACTGGTGGCAGCTGCAGGGCTGGCTGGCTGGTTCTCCACAGCCTCTGTGGAGACTTTTCGTGGTAATGTTGTTAAAATCTTACTCAAAGGATACCTGGCGGCGCCGTGGCTCTGACTCCAAGCATCGCACCCCGAGCCAATCCGAGCGAACTTGAAGCAGGGCGCAGCGAGGGCGCCTGTCATCCCAGCCACCCCGAGGCTGAGCAGGAGGGTGGCAGTTGGAGGCCAGCGTGGGCACCTCAGAGGACCCTGGGTCCCTGCTCACTGCAAAACTTCGGCCTCTGTCCTCCCTCAGCCGACTGGGCGCCCAGAGGCGGCAGCAGGCGGACCCCGGAAACGGTGGTCTAAGAATCGCCATTCCAGCCGCTGAGCGTGAGGCAGGAAGCGCTCGCGCCGAGCACCCACCTTGCTGCGGCTCAGCTGGGGTCCCGAGGGCTCCTGGGGGCGCAGCTCCAGCGAGACCCGCCGCAGCACGGACACTGCCAGCTGCGCGCGGTAACAGGGCAGGAAGCCGTCCAGCAGCGAGGCCACTCGGCCTGCGGACCGGACGGGACGGTGGCGGCGGCGCGCGGGGACTCCAGGCGACCCAGCCTCCCCCAGCGCCCGCCTGCGCGCTGCTCCCGCGTCCTGCCAGCCAGGCAGGCGGCCTCGGGCTGTGGTCCCAGGACTCCCGCAGGCTGAAGAAGGCAGGTCGCGAGTTCAGCCCCAGGCACACCTTCCCGTCCCGCTCACCCCGCAGCTGCTCGCGTTGCCGCCTGTCCAAAGGGCTTGAAGCCTGCGCCCCCATCCCGCTGGGTCCTGTAGCTCGGGCTCCAGCTCTGAGCGCGCCAGGGCCTGGGCTTGCAGACGAGCTGCTGGGGGGCGGGGGCGGGGGCGGGGCGGGGGGGAGGTGGGAGGGGCGGGGCGGGGGCGGGGGGAGGGGCGGGGCTGGGGCGGGGACGGGGGGGCTCGGCCTGGGCACGCGCGAGCGCGCACACACACACGCCCTTGTGTGTGCAGCCCACACCTGCTGCCACCAGGCTCTGACAAACATCCCTTTTCTGATTCTCACTTTCTGTCCTAGGGACTGAACCCAGCTTTGCACTGAGCTGTACCCCTAACCCTCTATTTTTCCATTTTTCAGACAGGGTCTTGCTCAGCGGCTAAGATGCCCAGGCTGGGAGCTCAACTTGAGATCCTCCTCCAGCCTCTCCACGGGGGACAACAGGCAGGTGCCACCACGCCTGGCTCAGCTTTCATTTGCAGAAGGGCTCCTAATACCCCGGGAGGTTGAGGCAGGGGGATCGCAACCAGCCTACACGATGCAGGAGCTCCCTGCCTCAAGAAGGGCTGAGCGCCAAGGCCGCGCTCCTTCCCACGGGGTCTTCCCAAATAAACCTCTCGTCCGGGCTGGCTGCCTTCTCCTCCTCTCAGCCTGGAAAGCTCAGGCGCAGGGAGCCCCGAGGCCAGCAGCCTCGAGGCCAGCACTTCTGAGCAGCCGGTTCCCTCCTTCCCCACTTGGTGGACACCCAAGTGGGGACACCAAGTGATTGAATGCAGAAACACGGCCACTCGAGGCTGCGTGGGCTTCCTGGCCAGGTGACAGCAGGGGGCACAGGTGGGAGGCACCAGCGCCCACCCCTTCTCAGATCCCGACCCTGCGGGGGCCTGCCTCAGCACCCCGTCCCTGAGGGGGGCCTGCCTCAGCACCCCGTCCCTGAGGGGGGCCTGCCTCAGCACCCCTTGCCATTCCTGGGCGAGGCTCCATCTCTGGACAGGATGCTGCGGGGGAGGGCCCTGGCACTGCCCCAGGGAATCTCCCTAAGAGACTCTCCTCTCCCTTCCTCTTTCGGGGGAGGGCCCTGGCACTGCCCCAGGGTATCTCCTAAGAGACTCTCCTCTCCCTTCCTCTTTCATAGGCTAGAATGCGGGCGCAAGGGCTGGAGCACGCACAGCCACTCTGGACACGAGCAGAGCCCTCCCCAGCAGACACGCGTACAGCAACACAGCAGCAAGAGCTACGTCCCCGAAGCGGTTGGGTTGTGTTGTGTTTGAGACAGGGTCTTGCTGTGCCTCTCAGGCTGGCCTTGAGCTCACTTTGTAGCCCAGGCTGGTCTGGAACTTGAAGGGATTCTCCTGCCTCAGCCTCCCAAGTGCTGGGATTTCAGGCATGCACCACCACGCCCAGCTCCCTGAAGGGTTGGTGGCTCTGTGCTCCCAGCTCTGGGCAGCCTCCCTGTGCATGTGCCCCACCCACAGCCCGGGGCTCCAGCCACCTGCCCCGATGCGGTGTCCCAGGTCTCCACTCACACCCGGGGGACCGACCCCTGAGGGAAACTTCACTCTGTGGTTTCTGCCTGTTGCTCCCACAGTTTGCTGCACGTGGTAGTTTCAATTCCACTCCAGGCCCCTGGGCCAGGGCCTCGGGGACCCCAGAGCCAAGTCCACCGAATAGCAGACTGCACCAAGCCCGGGGCCCTCTAGGGTCCCCTGCCACTCAGAGCCAGGAACCTGGGACAGCAGGAGGGCCCACCCTGTCCAGGTGGCTGGTTGTGCAGGGCGGGGTCCGTGCCCATCCCCCCCCCGTTCCTGGGGTCTGGGGTCCAGGCTCACTGAGGGCAGCACGAAAGGCTCCAATGACTGCTGCCTTGGGTTGGGGGGTGCGCCCAGCACTGGAGGTGGAAGCCGAGTTTCCTGCGTGCCAGGCAAGGGCTCCTTAAAAACTTATTTTGAAGCAGGGTCTAAACTATCCAGGTGGGGCTCCAACCTGGGATCTTCCTGCCTCAGCCTCCCAAGAGCAAGGATGAGTGTGTACCCCCCACCCCCACGCCCAGCAGTTTGGGGTGCTGTGCTGCAGGGACTGACTCTCAGTGCCCGGCCTGTGTGAGGCGCCGCCCTCCACCGCGACAGGTGCCATCGAAGACAAGGACTCCAGGTTTCCAGCATCGCTCTTTAATCTCCTGCGGTCCCGACCCAGCCAGGGTGCACGACACTGGTGACTCCCAGCCACCACCCAGGGCTTCTTCGAAAGCGGGGTGTCAGTGAAGAGACCCCGCCCCATGCGTCTCTCCTGTCCCGGTGACCTCCACGGCTACAGCGTCGAATGCTTCTCAAAGGGCACGGACAGAAGGCGCGCGGCAGCCTCATCCAGCAGCCAGCACAGCGACCCCGTGTGCGGCCGCACCAGGGCAGCGGGCAGCGGTGCCGTGTCCCTGTCCTCCAGGATGCGCTGTGGGGACAGGGCGGTGCCTTGGAACTCCGGGGCCCCAGGGAGACCTGACTTCTTCTTTATTCCCCTTTGGGATTTTGAGGCAGGGTCCCACCACGTAGCCCAGCCTGGCCTTCAACTCACCGTGAGAGATCCTCCTGCCTCGGCGCG